>JADBJO010004562.1:67500-160000 GCA_016801955.1 Conus betulinus
TTTTTTTGTCACAGAACATCATCTAACTTCGTTTTTTTTCCCCATTCACGTATTATCCAATCGTGCACTTCTAGCACTCTCCATTGAAGATGCGCATGCCTTTTTTTCAAATAGATCTTTACTTAAGGCAAGGCAATCTAAATGCCAACTTGCATTTGCAACCATAATTTTATAAGCACACTGACTCTATGCAACAAAGCGCGAAATAACCTGCACACCTGCCTATCAAATTTCCGAAGATGCTGATAGACGATTCCCGAATACCTAACTGAATTTCTATCCTGCACAGACCCATCAGTCCTTAATCTACACATCCATGCACAGCATGGGAGACTACATCTTCATCTAATCGCTCAAAAATATAAACAATATTAAAATAGCTCATTTATTAACCAAGAAATTCAGTCTACAATTAAGTCTTTCCTTCCAACATGTATTTATACATATAAACAACCAAAAATGAACTCGACTTCTAAAATAATTTCAAAATCTTAGTGCTCAATAAAACCTATAGAAAACCCAAAAGGTCAAGAATACAAAGCATGGAACAATCAATTCTCATTTCATAATAAAATGGAGCATGGTCAAATGTCTAACATATACACATGACAAAATACAAAGTACATAGTGCTTAGATGCACTGCCAGAATACAGAAATGAATAAAGGCATAAACTTACATTTCTGTGCCATCAGAACACCATCACCACACTTCACAGAATAAGGGGTAGTCCTCTCTGTTTGAGATTTGGGGCCTGACTGAATAACTCAGTTTAATTCTCAACCTCCAACGCTTTCTGGGCGCCACCAAGGGACGCCATCTATCAGATCCCTACGCCTCATGAATATTTATAAGGGCCTTACAGGTTTAACAGCAGCTATTAACTGCAAACTTCGTATCACCTACATGTCCCTCTAACCTAAGCAAACAACATCTCAAACATTGCGTGATCCTAGGTCTCACAAGTTTGAAATAAAAAAAATATTAATCAGAACTATTTCCTTAAAATTATCCCAGCGGAGCAACAATCCTAAATAGTAAGCCCCTGCCACAACTACTGGTCTTAATGGAACTGGGATGGACACATCTGTGGCACCTCCATAAAATTTCCCTGGTCTCTTCCCCGGTCAATCCAAGAGTATTCCCCCTTTGGAATTTTCGGCCCGTCGCCGGTCAGTGCCCACAAAGGGATTCCTCCTTAGATGCCGCACAACTGGGCGACCTCATCGGGGGTCATCAGACCACCTGCCTCGGTTAATTTAAACATCAACCGTGGCACTCCTCAGTGGAAGAACACAAGAATCTCTGGTACATCATAGGTGGTGTACAATTGTTTTTAAAAAAAACGTGTTTGTGGGTGGTGGTTAGCTACTATAAGTAAGATGATTACAAGATGATTACAACATCAATGGAAGAACAGATGTGTGTGTGTGTGTGTGTGTGTGTGTGTGTGTGTGTGTGTGTGTGTGTGTGTGTTCCACTTCATTGAACGTTTTGATAAACTGCATCATCGTCTGACGAAAACACATTTTCAGATGTCGAAAATGCACTCGGTCTTTTCAGTTTTGCGTCGTTGTGTTTCGGCATCCTTTCAGCAGTACTGGAGTCTTTTCAGTCTTCTTGTCATAATCTTAGTTTCACTGTCAAACAGTTGATTTTTCTTTAAACCAGAAGTAAATTTCCCAATCAGCACCAGCCCACGACTGTCCTTAACCATCATGGATGCGGAGTGGAACACGCGTGCCCCTCATACTATCATCCTGGGCCAAGACAATGTGAACAGCGCCGGAAAATGGCCGTGTGGATAAGGCACTGTCTGAGGAAGAGAGAATGTCTTGCCGTGGTCAGACAGGACGAGGGGGGTTTACCGCGCTAAACTAAAGTGTGAAGTCCCATCAGCCTGTCATCATCTCACTCCCGTAACCTAAGTGGTCGTTGGGGGGACATGAGGGACCACTCCGTCGATCTTCTTCTCCACCGCGCCTGTCCTCTGCTTCTTCCGCACACCAACCACTAGTCATCTGCATTGTACAACCACTAGTCATCTGCATTGTACAACCACTAGTCATCTGCATTGTACAACCACTAGTCATCTGCATTGTACAAGCTAAGGTACACAGGTACTCAGGAGACTCTAATTAGCTGTAAAATGTTAAAGGAGGCAAAACGGGATGCTGCAACAACGGTGCTTGGTCACAACGACATTTTGTCACAACTACGCTTGCTTGGTCACATTGGCACATGGACACATTGGCATTTAGCCGTCTTTCTTTCCCAGGCATGCACGGGCGTACTCACACACCCGAATATTGACCCACGCGTGTAAGCTTGCGTGAGAAATGTTAATACGTATCTGCTAGTGAACCAGGGTCTGTGTGGGAGGAGGGGGGGGTCGGGGAAGCAGGAGGTCCATCTATTGAGAAGAGTCTAGAACTACACTTTGTCTAAACCCAACTGACTGTATACAGGAAATGGGAGGAGTGTAAATATGCAGGCTAACCCAAATTTTCTTTTAATTAAAGGCGGGTGTGCGTGTTGGGAAAAGGCAGAGGAAAACCCCGGACAACCCCTCTCTTGTTTGAGGGTGGGGTGGGGTGGAGGAAGATTCCAAATAGTCCTAGATTGACCCTTTGGGGGGGGGGGGGGGGGGGGGGGTAAATCCAGGCTAGCCCAAACTTACCCCTGGGGGGGGGGGGTGGGGGGTAAGTTCCAACTGTGGGGTGGGGGGGGGGGGGGGGGGGGTAAGTACTAACTAGTCCTATAATGACCCCCGGGGGTAAAAGCAGGCTAGCCCAGACTTACCCCAGGGTAAGTTCCAGAGGGGAGGGAAGAACGGGCTGTTACACCGGATTTAATGAGTTCAGCGCTTTTGCATGGGAAGTTTAAAAATGGCAGGAATGACCCATGACTTGAGAGTGATGGATTCTCTCTAGTTCATTCTAAATGCCTTCAGAGCTCACCCAAATCCTGTTTTAAAGTGCCGCCAACATTGTCTAGCACGCAGTCCAGTCCCGAACCATTTCAAGCCAACTGTTCATCTACAAGAGTTTGTAAAAAGAGGAGGGGTGTGTGTGTGTGTGTGTGTGTGTAGGAAGTTTAAAATGGCAGGAATGACCCATGACTTTGAGAGTGATGGATTCTCTCTAGTTCATTCTAAATGCCTTCAAGCTCACCCAAATCCTGTTTAAAGTGCCGGGGGGGGGGGGGGGGTCGTGTTCACTCGGGGGGGGGATCGTGTTTCACTCGCCAGCCCATACCTACCTGTTTCATGTCAATTAATCTCAGCCGCGGTTATTTATTTGCAGACACTTACGAGAGAGAGGTATGGCGCATATTTTTGCTTACACACAAGCGCCTGTGTACTTTTTTTTCCCCCCAGACGTTTCTCGTGACCGCATGGCAAGGTTGCATTACGCGAGTCCCCTCGCTTGACGAGGCTGGCTGGATGACAAGCTTGAGCGGTTTTGTTGTACTATGGCCTTGGCGTGCTGACGGCGACACACTGGCCAGTGTCTGCTGTGCTCTCTGCTAGCCCCACAGCTCTGCCAGTCCTCCTTGTGCTGCAAGCGCTTTTTCTTCCTGGTGAGTCTTTCATACATGTGTGTGTGTGTGTGTGTGTGTGTGTGTGTGTTCGGACTCGTCTGTGGAAGTCTGTTCATATGTAAGCAGAGTCGCCTTATCTGCAAGCGGATTCTTCTCTCTGCGATTGTGTATGTCAATGAGTGTTACAGAGGAGTCGTTAGCGCGCGTGCGTTTTCGTGTTTATGCATGCGTGTACGTACGTGTGTGCGTGCGTACATGTGTGTGTGTGTGTGTGTGTGTGTGTGTGTGTGTGTGTGGCGATGGGGTATGGGAGATGGGTTAAGGAGAAATTAGGGTGATCTTGGAAGTGGCTCTGACAGACTGCGGTTCAGAAGTATCCTAAATGAAGTGGGCCTCAGAAAATGAGATTGGGGGACACACACACACACACACACACACACACGCACGCACGCACGCACGCGCACACACGCACACACACACACACACACACACACACACACACACACACACACACACACACACACACAGAGAGAGAGAGAGAGAGAGAGAGAGAGAGAGAGAGAGAGAGAGAGAAGGCCGATCCGTGTGACCATCGATCTAAAGACGGACTGTCTAGAGGCTCCCAGGGGCCGCACAGGCCGAGGGTGGGGGCCCGCCTGACTGAAGTGGTTTGGCTCGTCGTCAGATGTTAGAGATCTGTGAAATTACCTTGCACTCACCAACATCGTCAACCTTTTTGTCGTTCACTGAGGAAGCGTGGTACAACTCACTCTGTCTGTCTGTCTGTCTCTGCCTCCGTTTCTCTCTCTCTCTCTCTCTCTCTCTCTCTCTCTCTCTCTCTCTCTCTCTCTCTCTCTCTCTCTCTCTGTGTCTCTCTGTGTGTAGCTTGTGTCCTTGTCATCTCATATACTGTTTCATGTGACATTGATGTTATTTCTTATTTGCACGTCTTGTTTTTAGCATTAGTGACAGTGACCTAAATTTCAACCCGGTCTTTGTTTTCACACCCCCCACCCATCCACCACCCATCACCACCACCACTCTCTTTCCCTCGCCCTCGTTCTCCCCGCCCTCTGTCTCCCCGCCCTCTATCTCCCCGCCCTCTGTCTCCCAGCCCTTTAACTCTTCTCTGTCTTCTCTTCGTGTGTCCCCATCCTTCACTTCTCCAATCTGTTTATTCCGTTTGAATGAAAAGGAACTGTCGACAATTCAGATTTTTTTTCCAGATTGTTCCTTAATGCTTTGCTTTGCGTATATTAATGTTCATTTTATTGACCGTCTCTCTTAACTGCTTGAAGTTTCACGCCACAATGAAAATGAGGGGAATAACAATATTTTGTTAATCTTTACAAGCAGATCAGTGTAGCAGTTTGCTAACCAAAATTAGGTATGTTCTGGTTTTTAATGAACATAAAACAATGAGAAAGAAAGAAAATAATCAAAAAGAAGAGAAAAAAGATAATTATACAAGTCACAACAAGTTAAGGGCCGTCTCACAACATCATTAACCAACGGTTTCATAGAGGTTGCGATCAAATTCATTCAAAAACAGAGCAACAGGACAAGTTCCAATCACCACACACCCTTCTTTTCAAAAGTCAGGAATCGGGTAAGCACATCTCAACCAAGTCAGTATCAGGTGTGACCCCCGTTAGCCGCCAGACATTCAAGGCAGCGCCGGCGCATGGAATGCACAAGATTCCTGAGAGTGGTCTGTGGGATGTTCTGCCGCTCCTGTTGCAGAAATTGTGCCAGCTGGTTGACATCCGCAGGAGGGGGGGGTGTGTTTGGCCACCCTTTTGTCCCAGAACCTCCCACAGATGTTCAGTTGGTTCCAAGTCAGGTGAACGAGCAGGCCTGTCCATCCTTGGGACCCCTTGCTGATGCATGGAGTCAGTGACGACTCGTGCTCGATGAGGAGGAGTGGTATCATGCGGCAAGGTTGTCCCCGGTCCCATGGCTTGCAGAGCTGGCTGGATGACAGGCTGAACAATCTCATTCCTGAGGCCCAGTCCGGTCATAGAACCTGGATGACGTACAGAGGTGTTCTGCTGTTGACATGGAAGCCACCCCACACCATCACTGAGCCTCTTCCATAGCGGTCAACCTCACGAACAGTGCAGTCTACAAACCGCTCTCCTTGCCTGCGCCAGGCCCGTCTTCTGCCGTCATTGAAGGCAACAGTAAAGCGGAACTCGTCGGGAACAAGACCTGGGACCATTGCTGCCTGGTCCAGTGCTGATGTTGCTGACACCAGGCCACACGGGCCTGACGATGTGACGGTGTCAGGGGGATCCTGATCGCTGCACGTCTTGAGTGGAGGCCAGACTCGTGTGTAGCCGGTTGCGGATGGTGCTGGGTGATGATGCTCCTGCTGACAGCTGTCCTCAGTTCATGTCTCAGAGTGCTGGCAGTAACAGTACGATTGCGCAGCGTGGACAGCCGGAGGAAACGATTGTCCTGTCTGTTGGTGCTGCGTGGACGTCCGGAGCAAGGGCGTTCTTCTGTTGTGCCAGTGGTCTGGAAACGTTCCTGCAGCCTCTGGATTACAGAGTGGCTCACTCCCAGTCGCCTTCCAACTTCTCGTGATGACAGGCCTTCGTTCAGCCATGCCCAGGGTGCATCTGCGGTCCAGGGTGCAAACTGTTTTTTCTCGGAGGCATGCTTGCTGGAGTCCAGATTTTCGGACATTTATACCCATCCCTGGCCAGTTAATGCTGACAAGTGTTAACATTAACCTGAACGTTCATGTGCGTCATGCAGTTTTTGTCCTCAAATCCTGCTTTAGCAGCTAAAGCAGCCGAAAGTTGACTCCAAAATTCACGAATATCACTCTTGTTCATAAAACTTTCACTCAATGCATGAAGTGAGTGCGAGTGAAAGCGTGATGCACGTGCTTTCGTAGGTGGATAGGCTACACTTGTAACCTGGTCTACTGGTCCATTTGTCACAACATTTTTTATACACATATCTTTCTTTCAGTGGTCGAATTCGAACTGTGGCCCTCAACTTGTGACTAGTATAGGGCTTACTGTATTACAAAAACAGACAGCCCTACCTCCTACACCCCATGAGATAAAAAAGACGTACATTCGTTTGCGTTCAGGCAGAACGAAGTTGCTGTACAGTGGTTTGACAATAGGAACATTGTGATTTGACAATAGGAATACAGTTTGTTGACAATAGGAACACAGTGGTTTAACAATAGGAACACAGTGGCCGACAATAGGAGCACAGTGGCTGACAATAGAAACACAGTGGCTGACAATAGGAGCACAGTGGTTTGACCATAGAAACAAAGAGGTTTGACAATATGAACACAGAGGTATTGCTACCTGGAGTTGGACCTAGTCTCCCAACAAACGAAAATGCACTGCTCGCGCTCGTAGCTTTCGACAGCCATCCGGCCATCTTCCTCAGCGATGCTGTCGCTGACTGAGTGAACTCGATTCAGATTACGCGACCATGGGACATACCCAGGTCACGTGACCGAATCAATGACGAGTACACCGGGGGCAAGGCGTAGCGACCCCGGTCCCTGTTGAAACTTCCCCTAGGAACACAGAGGTTTGGCAATAGGAACACAGAGGTTTGGCAATAGGAACACATAGGTTTGGCAATAGGAACACAGAGGTTTGGCAATAGGAACACAGAGGTTTGACAATAGGAACACAGAGGTTTGACTATAGGAACACAGAGGTGTGACAGTAGGAACACAGAGGTGTGACAGTAGGAACACAGAGGTGTGACTATAGGAACACAGAGGTGTGACTATAGGAACACAGAGGTTTGACAATAGGAAGACTGTGACTTGTTTTCGGGCGGAAAAACCCAGCCTCTGTCTGCAGGTGTGAGAGATGTGGACATGGAACCAGAGGGAAAACACAAGACTGGTGACAATAATCATTATGAAGCATTACTGGAACCACGTACACAATGTAGACAGGAAAAGAACTGAGCAAACCAAAAATAAACGAACACACACACACACACACACACACACACACACACACACACACACACACACACAGGTACGCACGCAAGCACACACGCAAGCACACACACACACACACACACACACACACACACACACACACACACACACACACACACACACACACACACAGGTACACACGCAAGCACACACGCAAGCACACACACACACACACACACACACACACACACACACACACACACACACACACACACCACACACACACACCACCACCACCACCACCAACAATAACAACAACAACAACAACAATAGCAACCAGCCAAACCAAACCAAAACAAAAACAAAACAGTACGTCCCCATGATTATACTTTGACATGACATCAGTTTGACTTTGAAATCGTTATAATGTAAATATTTTCAAGCGACATCTCTTATTGTGTAACCATGTTCCAGTTTGTTCTCCTGCAAGACGTGTGTTTTATCAATCGTTCATTTGGGGCTGATCAATGAACGTCTTTGTAGCGAAAGACCAAGCTTCGAGGTGGCATCGATATGTAGCTTTCTGTTAGGACCAAGAGCATCAAGTACATTGTCGTACACGTGCTGAGAACATCCGCACATTTTCCACTCCACTAACTGCTTCGGCTGTTGGACGGCGTTGAAGCATTATGGGTAATGCTGGAAAGTTACAGAAAGATGCGTTGATGGTATAGAATGTTGCACCGAACTTAGCTGAAGATGTGCTGACAGCGTAGAGTGGATGACTACCCCTTACTGAAAGAGGCAATAGAATATTGATTGATATTGAGAGAGATATTGATAGTGTGAAGAGATTGATAGTTGCAGACTTTACCGTACTGATATTGTAGAATGCTACAAACTTTATTGATATTGATAGTAGAGCGTACTGATATTGTAGAACTTATTGAAGAGATATTGATAGTGTAGAGAGTTGCAGACTTTACCGTACTGATATTATTGTATGAATGCTGCAAACTTTATTGAAGGTGTATTATACAGTGCAGAATGATGCGCCGAACGTTATTGACAAAGTACTGATGGTCTTGATTATTGCATTACCGAAAGGTGCGTTGATGGCTGCATTACACTGTTCTGAAAGATGCACTGATAGCTCACAACGTTGCACTACACTGTACTGAAAGATGCACTGATAGCGTACAACGTTGCTCTACACTGTTCTGAAAGATGCACTGATAGCGTACAACGTTGCACTACACTGTACTGAAAGATGCACTAATAGCTTACGTTGCACTACACTGTACTGAAAGATGCACTGATAGCGTACAACGTTGCACTACACTTTACTGAAATATGCACCGATGGCGAACGTTGAAGTACACTGTAATGAAGAGACTCTGATAGTAAGAATATTGCACCCAAACCTCACGAATGATGTACTGATAGTGTAGAATGTGCATCTAAACCGTGTTAACGATGTATTGACAGAGTAGCGTGTTGCATCACACATTACTGTAGATGTACTGACGTTGCTGAATGCTGCACCAAACTTTACTGACAATATACATTTGGTGTATGCTGGTGCGCCAGCCTTACTGAAGATATTCGGCAGTGCAAGGTATTGCACCAAAGTTAACTAAAGATGTATCTTGAGCATAGAATGTTGCACCAGACTTTATGGTAAATGTACTGATAGTTAAGTATATTGCATCAGAGCCTATCGAAGCACTGGTTCAATAAAACATTGCACCAATCTTCTGAATGTTTTCAACCTCTAAAGCCCAGGGAGGTTTGGCTTTGTGTACCAGAACATAATTATCAGAGCCACTGGCTAAAAGGATGAAAGCCTTTTGATTTGCAGAGAAAAGACTTGGTCATTGAAACGAGGGTAGCTTGCTGGATTACGTTTCTCAACACCTTTCACTCCGTTTGCGACTCGGCCGTGTAACAAAGGCATGACTGCCGCTCGGTGGAGAGCGAGCGCGGGCGGATTTTTTTTTTTTTTTTTTTTTTTTTTTTTTTTTTTCTAAGAGGTTCGCAGCTCAGTCAAGAGAGGGTGTATTATTACAACAGGCGTTTGACATTTGTCATAATTGTCTTGTATATTTGAACTCACCTAAAATCTTTTTGGTCCAAACAGAATACTTTTTTTTTCTTCTGTTTTCCGAGAGGAACCAATAAGAGGAACATGACAACTGGAAAAATCTGCTCTCGCAGCAAATGAAAAATGGAACGGTGTGAGCAAAATTGATCAACAGCCAGGGGCATAATAACTGAGTGTCACTTCTGGTACTTCAAGCTTCATGCGTATGGTGTAAGACAGGGGATGAAAGCGACTCTTTCTTTGTCCTGTCCTTCTGTTTTTCTGTTACACTTTTTCTTTTCTTTTCTTTTCTTTTCTTTATCAGTTTCTTTTTGACGGGTTGTCTGTCCATTTGTCTTCTTTTTATACCTTCTTTTCTTTCTCTGTTTTCTTTCATTTTTATTATTATTATTATTATTGCAAAGCGTTCTTTCGTAAAAGCTTATTATAACAGACACTTCAACGCAATTCGCTGCTATGGTTTATTTATCTTATATCAAAAAGCATAAAACTACACTTGATTTGAGTTCGCCAAAATCGTACACAATATTGTACTGTAGGGTTTATGAACATTTTTCTTTCAATCTGGCAAAAGATTGATTTATAGATTGATAGTTTGCTTTGATTTCCGTATTTTTGAAAGAGAAGGGGGGTAACGAACGAACGAACGAAATCTTATTTTTTCAAGGGTAATGAGATGAGCCATTACACATGTTTTTTTTTTTTATCCACCCAGCCCCAGGGGGGGGGGGGGGGGAGAGAAGAAGAGAAAAAAAAGCACATGGAAAACACACAAGTCACCATAGTAAGAACACGGGGAAAAAAGCTACTACATTAGCCTATATGCATCTATGAAAAGGAATAGGCTGATATGAGAGAGAGAGAGAGAGAGAGAGAGAGAGAGAGAGAGAGAGAGAGAGAGAGAGATCTTTTATTGACAATGGCTAATAGCCTTAATGTCAAGGAGGTACAGTATCTTCTCTTTTTTGCATAGAAGAAAAAAAACAAAAGCAAAACTGCGAACGAAGCGTCTACACAAGTAAACAAAATTAAAAAGTTCTGCCCATTTCCAACACTCATTTGTGTTTCATGTCTTTGTTCTAGCACATAATTACTCTCACACAACAACCATTCCCTGCACATACGCACCCTGATCCATCCAAGCTCCCATCAACTTGCACGCACGCATTTATACCCTCATCTTCCCTTCTCCCCATTCACACCTATTCTCAATACAAACATTTATCTAGCTTGATAGTATGAGAGAGAGAGAGAGAGAGAGAGAGAGAGAGAGAGAGAGAGAGAGAGAGAGAGAGAACAGACAGACAGACAGACAGACAGACGGACAGAGACAGACAGACAGACAGAGTTCTGATTCGAAGGTCTAACAGGATTTGATCTGGAACACACATATCTAGTCATAGCAGCTTTTTCTACCTTTCTTTCTTCGTGTATTACAGTGGGTGTCCTGAATATCTTTTAAATCTTGCCTACCCAAGCTGTCTGTACGTTTCCTTCTCTGATTTCGATGTGTCCATGCTTGCGCTCTCTCTCTCTCTCTCTCTCTCTCTCTCTCTCTCTCTCTCTCTCTCTCTGTGTCTCTGTCTCTGTGTGTGTGTGTGTGTGTGTGTGTGTGTGTGTGTGTGTGTGTGTGTTCCTTGACGCAGTATCATCCAAGTCTCCTAGTCTCCTGCTCCATCTTGTCCATTCTCCAGAGAACAGCGCTTCCTACCATCCACTCGGCGTTTCGCTTCCCGCCCGTCCTCCTCCTCCTCCTCCTCCTCCTCCTCCTCCTCGTCTCCTCCTCCTCCTCGCCAAAGCCTGCGAGTGTCGGAGTGGGCCCTGTCTCTGCGACCATGGCACCCAAGGTCCTGTTTGTGCTGACAAGGTCACAATCAGCTGGGCAGCACGGGCAACAAGACGGGCTGGTACCTGCCGGAGGTGGCTCACCCTTACCTGGTCTTCAGGAAGGCCGGCTACACCTGCGACTTCCTCAGCTCCAAAGGAGGAGAGAAGCGCCCATGGTGAGCTGGCGGGCGTGACAACCGTCACCCGTCCATATGGTTCTGATGCATAGACATAGAGCTGGTCCACTCAGGTCAAGTAACAGACCAGACCGCACACAAATGCATTGTTGTTGTTGTTGTTGTTGTTGTTGTTTTGTTCATTGGTTTGATTTATTGATCATCTTTATTCCTGTGGATAACAGATAAGCAAGAAGATGCTTTTTTGTATCTGGTTCATGGTTTTTCAGGGTCTAACGATACTGAGAGAGAGACAGACAGACAGATAGACAGACAGACACACAGAGAGAGAGAGAGAGAGAGAGAGAGAGAGAGAGAGAGAGAGAGAGAGAGAGAGTTCAGCCCCAGATAGCCAGCTGGCCCACAAACTATGAAAGCAGCGATTTCTGATGACCGATGAGAAACGTACGGCAGTAGAGAATTCATATCATAGTTTTCAATGTCAGGGTCATGGTGACTGTCGTTGGATGGAGGTCGGGGGGGGGGGGGGGGGGGGGCCTTCCGGAAGGGAACATCCACTCGCACAAGCTCAGCGACGAAGCAGTCATTGCCATTCGTTTGGAGCAGGGATCTTTGTGACGACTAGCGTTACGTTGGATTTCACATCACTGAACATCTCAGAAGTAAATCAGCAGCAGTGCAGCGTCTCCTCTGGTTGGTTGCCCAGTGACGGTCTGATACTGGTTGCTCCCTATAGGACTGTGGCACAGAGGCAGCGATATTTTGTGGCTGGGATGGGAGTAGCATCGAGTCAGTGCCACCCTAGGGCACCCTAACGCAAGGTGAGCACAGGATTTGGTACACATACACATCTGTAATTCAAAATCCTACGTAACAGGATTGTTTAATGGTAGGGACTGTGAACACATTTGAAAACTGGAGACTGACAAGATCGTAAAGTCTGTCTTTTGGTTAAGGAAAAAAATGCTGCTTTGCTTCTTGCTTCGTGTAAGAAAGGTTCGTTTAGTGGTGGTTGAAGAGTTGTTGTTGTTGTTGTTGTTGTTGTGTTGGGTAAGAGGAGTACATTACCGGCAAAAGTGCTGAGGCCAGTTTTTTTAAAGCGACTTGCGCCTTGTGAAAAAAAAAGTGGTTACAGTTCTCTGCCGATAAGGAGGTAAACTTCATGTTCCTAGTGAAGCAGGACCCCAGTGCTGAGGCCTTCGGACAAGGTGTTCCAGCAGTTTCTGGACAGACAGGAGGCCTGACCTAATGAAGAACATTCAGGACTGTGGACCAGGTGTCCCCCAGGTAGGACAGACAGGACCTGACCTAATGACACATTCAGGTTGAGGACCAGTGTCCCAGGTAGGACAGACAGGACCTGACCTAATGACACATTCAGGTTGAGGACCAGTGTCCCCCAGGTGGGACAGACAGGACCTGACCTAATGACACGTTCAGGTTGAGGACCAGGTGTCCCCCAGGTGTCCCCCAGACAGACAGGACCTGACCTAATGACACATTCAGGTTGAGGACCAGGTGTCCCCCAGGTAGGACAGACAGGACCTGACCTAATGACACATTCAGGTTGAGGACCAGGTGTCCCCCAGGTAGGACAGACAGGACCTGACCTAATGACACGTTCAGGTTGAGGACCAGTGTCTCCAAGGTATAACAGACAGGACCTGACCTAGTGACACATTCAGGTTGAGGACCAGTGTCCCCAGGTAGGACAGGACCTGGCCTAATGACACATTCAGGTTGAGGACCCAGTGTCCCCAGGTAGGACAGACAGGACCTGACCTAATGGCACATTCAGGTTGAGGACCAGGTGTCCCCCAGGTAGGACAGGACCTGACCTAATGACACATTCAGGTTGAGGACCAGTGTCCCCCAGGTAGGACAGACAGGACCTGACCTAATGACACATTCAGGTTGAGGACCAGTGTCCCCAGGTAGGTAGGACAGGACCTGAGGACCAGTGTCCCCCCTAATGACCTAATGACATTCAGGTTGAGGACCAGTGTCCCCCAGGTAGGACAGGACTGACCTAATGACACATTCAGGTTGAGGACCAGTGTCCCCCAGGTAGGTAGGACAGGACTGACCTAATGACACATTCAGGTTGAGGACCAGTGTCCCCCAGGTAGGACAGGATCTGACCTAATGACACATTCAGGTTGAGGACCAGTGTCCCCCAGGTAGGACAGACAGGACCTGACCTAATCAGGTTGAGGACCAGTGTCCCCCAGGTAGGACAGACAGGACCTGACCTAATGACATGTTCAGGTTGTGGACAGGTGTCCCCCAGGTAGGACAGGACCTGACCTAATGACACATTCAGGTTGAGGACCAGGTGTCCCCCAGGTAGGACAGGACCTGACCTAATGACACATTCAAGTTGAGGACCAGGTGTCCCCCAGGTAGGACAGACAGGACCTGACCTAATGACACGTTCAGGCTGTGGACCAGGTGTCCCCAGGTAGGACAGACAGGACCTGACCTAATGACACATTCAGGTTGTGGACCAGGTGTCCCCCAGGTGGGACAGACAGGACCTGACCTAATGACACATTCAGGTTGTGGACCAGGTGTCCCCCAGGTGGGACAGACAGGACCTGACCTAATGACACGTTCAGGTTGAGGACCAGGTGTCCCCCAGGTGGGACAGACAGGACCTGACCTAATGACACGTTCAGGTTGAGGACCAGGTGTCCCCCAGGTGGGACAGACACAGACCTGACCTAATGACACGTTCAGGTTGAGGACCAGTGTCCCCCAGGTAGGACAGACAGGACCTGACCTAATGACACATTCAGGTTGAGGACCAGGTGTCTACCAGGTAGGACAGACAGGACCTGACCTAATGACACATCGTTGTTCCGCAGAGACACCCTTCTAGTGATTGATGATTTTGTTTATTTCTGTTCGTGTTGTTCTGAGAGGCACCTCTAGTGATTGATGATTTTTGTTTATTTCTTTTCGTCTGACTTTTCAGAGACACCCTTCCAGTGATTAGGAGGATGAGGATGATGAAGCTGGAGGGAGACTGCATGACAGCTGGGCTGTATCCTACACTAATGTTCAAAATGTACATATCCTGGCGTCGACCAGGCCCGAGCTCTCTACAGACACCTGCGATGTTGGTCAGAAATTTTTAGCAGCACTCTCAGAGACGCATCCATTAAGTGGATGAAACTTGACTGTGTGCTCCCAGTCTTCAAAACTGAGCCCACAGCAAACTCAGCTCTGAGTAAGAGCCGATCATAGGCCGAAAAAATCCACAAATGTGAATTACTTTGATGGAATTGAACCCACCACCTCCTAATAGGGAATTTGCGACGCTAACCACTGCGCCACAGAGGCTGGCAAGGCCGTTCTTTACTAGGCAGGTATCAGATTGACATACCTTGTATTCGCTCAGCTGAACAATCTGGTCTGTAAGATTAACCAGATGGTTTCAGGTTTGCCGAATCTCACTTACCGGTGCAAAGTCTGTCTGTCTGTCTGTCTGTCTGTCTGTCTGTGTGTGTGTGTGTGTGTGTGTGTGTGTGTGTGTGTGTGTGTGTGTGTGTGTGTGTGTGTGTGTGTGTGTGTAGTGTGTGTCACCGTGTGCTTCGTGTATAGAGGTCACCGTGTGCTTTGTCTGCTGTTGTGAAGCTGACTTCATCTCATGCCTCAATGCTGACGTCATGACAGTGATTATGACGTGGTGTTCTACGCGGGCGGTCACGGGCCCATGTTCGACCTGCCTGATAATGCTGAGATCGCCCGGCTGGCTGCCCAGGTGTACGAGAAGGGAGGCATCATCATCTGCGCCGTCTGCCACGGCACCGTGGGTAGGTCACACAGCACATTGCCCCCCACAATGACCTCATCATGACCGTGGGTAGGTCAGACAGCGCACTGCCCCCACAATGACCTCCAACAACTGACCGTGGGTAGGTCACACAGCACATTGCCCCACAATGACCTCCAACACTGACCGTGGGTAGGTCACACAGCGCACTGCCCCACAATGACCAACAACTGACCGTGGGTAGGTCACACAGCGCACTGCCCCACAATGACCTCATCATGACCGTGGGTAGGTCACACAGCACACTGCCCCACAATGACCTCATCATGACCGTGGGTAGGTCACACAGCACATTGCCCCACAATGACCTCATCATGACCGTGGGTAGGTCACACAGCGCACTGCCCCACAATGACCTCCATCAACTGACCATGGGTAGGTCACACAGCTCATTGCCCCACAATGACCTCATCATGACCGTGGGTAGGTCACACAGCACAATGCCCCACAATGACCTCATCATGACCGTGGGTAGGTCACACAGCACATTGCCCCACAATGACCTCATCATGACCGTGGGTAGGTCACACAGCGCCCTGCCCCACAATGACCTCCAACAATTTCCAACAATCCTGAAGACCTGAGTCCTTACAGACAGGCCGTTTCTACTAGGACGTAATTCAGTATAGACGATGAATGGAACTGATCCAGGAGAAAAAAAAAAAAAAAAAAAACTCACACTCTAAAGTTAAGAAGCCAAAGGATATTCCACCGCGGGAGATTTGAACTTTCATTTTGCAAATGTTGCTAAGGACATACTATAAACAATAAAACAAATCAAAATGATTTACATGAACTAAAACAATACTGCCGTTCTAAAAGCATCTCCTCAACTTTTCGCTATACCCTCAATTTCAGTCAATTTGTTTTATGAACTGATATGTTTGAAAACAATCCGGAAGAAGAGGTTTAGATGGAATTGATGGAAAGATACTAAAAATTGCCTCATCTGCTATCTCTGACCTATATTACAATATTTACAATCTGAGCATTGATAAAAACCAATATTTCCTCTTAGATTTAAACAAGCCCAAATCATACCTTTGTACAAAAATAGCGACCCCCATCCATCAGTATGGCGACCCCATCCATCAAAATGGCGACCCCCACCCATCAAAATGGCGACCCCACCCGTCAAAATGGCGAAAATGGCGACCCCACCCGTCAAAATGGCGACCCCACCCATCAAAATGGCGACCCCCACCCGTATAAATGGCGACCCCACCTGTCAAAATGGCGACCCCCACCCATCAAAATGGCGACCCCCACCCATCAAAATGACGACCCCCACCCATCTCTGCCGGCAGGCCTGGTGCCCATCACGCTGTCCAACGGGAGGGAGCCCCTCCTGAAGGGGCTGAAGGTGACCAGCTTCAGCAACAGCGAGGAGGACGCGGTGCAGCTGTCTTCCGCCATGCCTTTCATGCTGGAGACACGCCTCAAGGATTTGGGCGCCCTCTATGAAGCCGCCGACAACTTCCAGGCCAACGTTTGCGTGAGTGGGCAGGGCTGCAGCTGGCGACAGCAGTGCACGGAGATTGTGGTTTGAACGATGTGTCCTAGCCATACTAGCAAGGGTCGGTTCAACGATGTGTCCTAGCCATACTAACGTGGGTGGTTTCAACGACATGTCCTAGCCATACTAACAGGGGTGGTTTTAACAATATGTCCTAGCCATGCTAACAGGGGTGGTTTCAACAATATGTCCTAGCCATACTAACGTGGGTCGGTTCAACAATATGTCCTAGCCATACTAACAGGGGTGGTTTCAACAATATGTCCTAGCCATACTAATGTGGGTCGTTTTTCAACAATATGTCCTAGCCATACTAACAGGGGTGGTTTCAACAATATGTCCTAGCCATACTAACAGGGGTGGTTTCAACAATATGTCCTAGCCATACTAATGTCGGTGGTTTCAACAATATAGCCATACTAACGTGGGTCATTTCAACAATGTGTCCTAGCCATACTAACTTGGGTCGGTTCAACAATATGTCCTAGCCATACTAGCAGGGGGTGGGTTCAACAATATGTCCTAGCCATACTAACGTGGGTCGGTTCAACAATATGTCCTAGCCATACTAACAGGGGTGGTTTCAACAATATGTCCTAGCCATACTAACAGGGGTGGTTTCAACAATATGTCCTAGCCATACTAACAGGGGTGGTTTCAACAATATGTCCTAGCCATACTAACGTGGGTCGTTTCAACAATATGTCCTAGCCATACTAACAGGGGTGGTTTCAACAATATGTCCTAGCCATACTAACAGGGGTGGTTTCAACAATATGTCCTAGCCATACTAATGTCGGTGGTTTCAACAATATAGCCATACTAACGTGGGTCATTTCAACAATGTGTCCTAGCCATACTAACTTGGGTCGGTTCAACAATATGTCCTAGCCATACTAGCAGGGGTGGGTTTCAACAATATGTCCTAGCCATACTAATGGGGTGGTTCAACAATATGTCCTAGCCATACTAACAATGGGGGGAATGGTTTCAACAATATGTCCTAGCCATACTAACAGGGGTGGTTTCAACAATATGTCCTAGCCATACTAACAGGGGTGGTTTCAACAATATGTCCAAGCCTTACTAACAGGGGTGGTTTCAACAATATGGAATAGCCATACTAACATGGTTTCAACAATATGTCCTAGCCAGGAACAGGGGTGGAATGGGCATGTGCTGGGTTATAGCCGGCATGTTGTGAGTGGACTGGATGGAACTGGAACGAAACAGACTGAGTTGGGATGGTTCGGCACTCTGGACCTGGTGATGGGTCGGAAATCTGACCCACAGTAGGAAAGGTTGAAATGGAATGGAGGAATGGGTTGAAATGGAATGGAGGAATGGTTGAAATGGAATGGAGGAATGGTTGAACTGATCCGTTTTGGATAGGGCTGCAACGTTTCTGTATTGGTGATAAGGAACAAGTTGAAGTGGAATACGACTGGATTAGTTGGCTCTTTCTCTTTACACTCTCAGTTTCACCATCAGTGAGATTTCACGCATGTGACCGTTTTCAAGCCCACCAGTTAGGGCGCCGCATTTCGTCTTCGGGGAGGTCTGAACACAACACCAGTCGTAGGTGTTTTAGTGTCATGTCATCGATTCCATCAGTCCAGTTTTAACCGGCTCCTCTTCGACAGGCGGAATGGGAGTAAACTAGTGTGCATGTTGCAAAGGGAGACGACTGCAGGCGGAAATCTTAACAAATTTGAAATGAATGTTAGCGAACTGCCAGGAAAAAAAAAAAAAAAAAAAAAAAACGTGGACAAACGAATCACAAGACAAACATGCTAGTGATTCGTCTGTCCATATCTTTTTTGGTGGTTTGCTAACATATATAAAATTTGTTTAGTATGCAAGTGTTTTTTTTTAATCCATGACTTCACACACAGGTTTTTAAATGAAGACTTCCCACACATGTTTTATTAATGCATGACGTCAGACACAGTTTTTTTTTTAATCCATGACTTCACACACAGGTATTCTTCATGCGTGACTTCACACACAGATTTCTTAATGGATGACTTCACACACAGGTTCAGTTTTGAAATCTCATCCGAAGGGCTAGAAGCGGAATTGAGGTTCCTCTGATGTTAGAAGAAAAAGCAACATACACCCGAAGGTGAGGGTAGGACCCAGTAGGAAGCACTGACCTCACTGCCGAACAAACCCGCTAGGAGCAATCCTGCACCACCCTTGGAAGCCTGCGCTGTGTTCACATAGGGTGCAGGCACGCACAGGGCATTTCATTAACACGTGAAGGGACATAACTGCTCCCTGGCAGATGTCGTTACGTAATGGCCACTGGATGTGACACGGCAGGACCTCCTCGGGAGCCTTCCCAAGAATGCACCAGCCCATATTTCATGACTGCAGAGCCCACCGGCGAAAAATGCCACCGTCAGGCAACCGTCCTGTGCATCCCGCAGCAGCCTCACTCATTACGTTCCGCTGACAGGTGACGACAGCACAACTCCAGATACGGCCAAGCTTTCGCCATGTGGTCTTACGTGCCGCTTTAAAGTCTCACCCGAAGGACTAGAAGAGGATCTGAGTTTGCACAGAGGTTAACTCCCAAGAGAACATTACAATCACTTCTTGACTGGGAATAGAGCCTAAGACCGCGAAACAAGACTGACGCCTTTCCCGCTGGGCCAAGCAGGCCCCATAAGCTGGGCTGAGAAAGGCTGAGTTTGAGCTGAGCTTGACCAGGCTGACGCAGAACAGGTGGAGATGACCCGCAGGGGAAAACCTACAGTTACTATGATTTCTGTGTGTAGTGTTTTACGTCATTATCTTTTCCTCATTCACACACACGCACGCACGCACGCACGCACGCACGCACGCACGCACGCACGCACACACACACACACACACACACACACTCACACGCACACGCACGCACGCACACGCACGCACGCACACACACACACACACACACACACACACACACACACACACACACACACACGCACACACACGCACGCACGCACGCACGCACACACACACACACACACACACACACACACACACACACACACATGTAATTTTAACAAAAGTTTTTTTTTGAGCTGGTGGTTATATGTTGTATTAGTTTCTTTCTTGTTTATGAGGGCAGAATGTAAAAAAAGCTGGAAAGCTTATTTTCTAACCCTCAATAAAAGATAATTTTGACTTGACTTGACACACGGCATGAATGTTTCTTTATTGTTTTAAACTATTCCATTGTCTTTCAATCTGTGCCGTGAAACTGTTGTCTGGTTGCTCGTGTGTTCTTTCAGGTGAGCGGACGGGTTATCACGGGGCAGAATCCACCATCTGCCGCCCCCATGGCAGATAAAGTTGTGGAAGAGCTCCGTGCAGCAGCAAAGAAGTAACCTTTCAGAGACCGACCGAAATGCCATTGTCATGCATGCGATATGCACCATGGCTGCTGTCTGGCACTGTTTCCTGGTTCTGGTTTCATCTGATAGGTGTGTTCGTTGTCCTTTGGTCTAATGGGTGTGCTTGTTGTCCTTTGGTCTAATGGGTGTGCTCTTTGTCCTTTGGTCTAATGGGTGTGCTCGTTGTCCTTTGGTCTGATGGGGTGCTCGTGTCCTTTGGTCTGATGGTGTGCTCGTTGTCCTTTGGTCTGATGGGTGTGCTCGTTGTCCTTTGGTCTAATGGGTGTGCTCGTTGTCCTTTGGTCTGATGGGGTGCTCGTTGTCCTTTGGTCTAATGGGTGTGCTCGTTGTCCTTTGGTCTAATGGGTGTGCTCGTTGTCCTTTGGTCTGATGGGTGTGCTCGTTGTCCTTTGGTCTGATGGGGGTGCTCGTTGTCCTTTGGTCTAATGGGTGTGCTCGTTGTCCTTTGGTCTGATGGGGGTGCTCGTTGTCCTTTGGTCTGATGGGGGTGCTCGTTGTCCTTTGGTCTAATGGGTGTGCTCATTGTCCTTTGGTCTGATGGGTGTGCTCGTTGTCCTTTGGCCTAATGGGTGTGCTCGTTGTCGTGGTCGATTGTGTTCTGTGTTTTGCCCTGTTATTGTGCAGTTGGTCTGGCAATCATCTTTTGGTCTGGCTTCCAATCATCTTTTGGTCTGGATCATTCTTCAAAAGTGAATTGGGGGAAAAGGGAGAGGAGGCCTCTTTTACTCTGAGAAGGGACTCAGGTTTTGTAAAAAAAAAAAAAAAAAAAAAAAAAAGGGGGGGGGGGTGATGAAACAAAATGCCTCGATATGAACTGACATCAGCAAGGCGTTAATATGCACATTAACACCCCCCCCCCCCCCCCCCCCATCCTGCAGCTGCATCCCTTCCCCTTCCTCCCTCATCCTCTTCCCTTTCACCTCCACACCCTCACCCCTCCCTCCACTCTACCTGCAGTTTTCTATCAATCAACAACTCTTTAGCGAGTAGATTTAGTAAACATGAAAAAGATTTGGTAACGAGAATTTCTATGCATTCCCCCCCCCCTCCCCCCCCCCCCCCCCCCCCCCCCCCCCCCCGCTGACCTAAGGTTTGCATCCTCCCCCCCCCACACACCACACCCCACCCCACCCACACACTGCACATATAGAGAGATAGATACACACACACACACACACACACACACACACACACACACACACACATATACAAACATTCCCGTTGCCCCGCACCCTCCCCCTCAACAACATTTAGCGACTATAGATCTCTCAAAAAAAAAAACCTGACCCCACCCCCTATTCTGATCGAGTCATAATGCCCTATATCTGACTAAATGTTCATATTTACTCTTATGGCTGAATTAACTTTTCCTCCTTGCGGAAGTCGGCATTGGGGCTACGTCTGGTTCTTAACTACTAACAGCAGTGAGAAGATGAGGTTAATCTCTGTAAAGGATGTTTAACACTGGTAAAGGATGTTAACACTTGTTACATATATCAGGTTGGCCAGGCGTGTGTGCGGTTCTGAATAACTATCGTAAGCCGGGGACTCCCTTCGTCTTGATGAGAACGTTACTTGTCGCTCCTAGATACACGCGGGACAACTCCTATCCGCAAGTTACAAACGTCTATGGAGTTGTTCCCTTGACAACATACAATGTGAAATTCTTGCCAAGAATGCATTTCCAAAATCCTTCAATAGACACCAATAAACAAATTGTTGTTCAATAGACACCAATAAACAGGTTGTTGTTCAAAATCCAAAGGTTTGATACGTGTTTCTAACGTTGACCTCTCTCTCTCTCTCTCTCTCTCTCTCTCTCTCTCTCTCTCTCTCTCTCTCTCTCTCTCTCTCTCTGCGGACGTGTGTGCTCGTCTCTGTTGAGAGTGTGTGTGTGTGTGTGTGTGTGTGTGTGTGTGTGTGTGTGTGTGTGTGCGTGTGTGTGTGTGTACGCGCGTGTGTGTGTGTGTGTGTGTGTGTGTGTGTGTGTGTGTGTGTGTTGCCAACAGCACGTTAACGGGCAAAACTCATGCAAAAGGACACAGGGCCGCCTAATCCATGAAATCTGGAACGATTTGCCGAATATGTGTGAGAGCTCCTTCGCTTGCCTGTCTCGCAGAATGGGCAGCAAATTCTGCACCATCATGGAATCCGTCATTTTGCCCATTGGTGGAATCAGCCTTGATAGTGAAGTACACACATGCGCACTGACGCGCGCGTGCACACACACACACACACACACACACACACACACACACACACACACACACACACACACACTCCACCAAAGTGACTCGGCAGCAGTGCAGTGTGTCCTCTGGTGGGTTGCCTCATGACGACTTGACATTGACTCCTCCCTGTGGATTGTCAGTACCGGGGCTGTGGCAGGAGGAGCCAGGCTGTGGCTGTGGCTGTGGCAGGCGGAGCCAGTCTGTGGCTATGTACAGCCAGTACTGGGGCTGTGGCAGGCGGAGCCAGTCTGTGGCTATGTACAGCCAGTACTGGGGCTGTGGCAGGATGATCCAGGCTGTGGCTGTGGACAGCCAGTACTGGGGCTGTGGCAGGATGATCAAGGCTGTGGCTGTGGACAGCCAGTACCGGGGCTGTGGCAGGAGGAGCCAGGCTGTGGCTGTGACAGGAGGAGTCAGGCTGTGGCTGTGGCAGGAGGAGCCAAGCTGTGGCTGTGGACAGCCAGTACCGGGGCTGTGGCAGGAGGAGTCAGGCTGTGGCTGTGGCAGGAGGAGCCAGGCTGTGGCTGTGGACAGCCAGTGCCGGAGCTGTGGCAGGAGGAGCCAGGCTGTGGCTGTGGCAGGAGGAGCCAGGCTGTGGCTGTGGCAGGAGGAGCCAGGCTGTGGCTGTGGAGGGAGGAGCCAGGCTGTGGCTGTGGACAGCCAATACTGTGGCTGTGACAGGAGGAGCGTGGCTGTGGCAGGAGGAGCCAGGTTGTGCCTGTGAACACCCAGTACCGGGGTTGTGGCAGAAGGAGCCAGACTGTGGGCTGTGGTAGAAGGAGCCAGGCTGTGGCTGTGGCTGTGGTAGAAGGAGCCAGGCTGGCTGTGGAGGGAAGAGCCAGGCTGTGGCTGTGGACAGCCAGTACTGGGGCTGTGACAGGAGGAGCCAGGCTGTGGCTGTGGAGGGAGGAGCCAGGCTGTGGCTGTGGACAGCCAGTACCGGGGCTGCGGCAGGATGAGCCAGGCTGTGGCTGTGGCTGTGGACAGGGGGTGGAATGAGTGGTGTGAAAACTGTGCCGCTGGGGACGGCACAGAAGATGAGGCAAAAAAATAAAAGAAGAAAGAAAAGCAACACACACACACACACACACACACACACACACACACACACACACACACACACACACACACACACACACACACACACACACACACACACACATACACACACACACACACACACACACACACACACACACACACACACACACACACACATACACACACACACACACACACACACACACACACACACACACACACACACACACACACACGCACGCACATACACACACACGCGCGCGCGCGCGCGCGCGCACGCACACACACACACACACACACACACAACACACACACACACACACACACACACACACATACACAAAAACAGTATAGGGGACATGCTGTCGGAACGGTCAGTGTCCGACAGAGCTTCAGTTGCACTGATTGGTGATTCGGTTTTCAGAGACATTGACCCACGCAGAATAGTACCAAGACAAGACTTTGTTTCCAAAATTCGTGTCTCGGGCATGTGTACTGGTGACTTGTTTGACTGGTTGCGAGACCATAGTAGATGTCCTGATGTCAATGTGATGATCATGCATGTGGGTGTGAATGATTGTAGAACGACAGGAGAAGTCTCCAAACAGACATGGTGCGACCTTATTCACCTGGCTTCTCACACTTATCCAAATGCTAAAATATTCCTTAGTTCTGTAATACCTGCAAGAGAAAAAACACCACCTTAATACCTTTATTTCCCCCTCCAGTCTCAATATGCAGAAAGCTTGCGAAATACCGAATGTAGAATTCATTGATAACTTCAACACATTAACAACCACAAACGGAAACCCTAAATTAGCATTTTACAGCAACTTGGTTCACCCCGGTAAAAACAGGCACTGCCAAACTAGCAATTCATTTTAAGCAGAGTATGTTTCCATCTCAAGTTCATGATTTTAACTCCAGACGGTATGGACCAGTATATCTTCTCAGTTTAGTTCTAACCGTCCAATTCGTAATGTAAATAACTGCATCCTATCCAGAACCAGCAGAACAGGTTCCCAGACAACCACAGACAGCAAAACAGTGCCCCGCTTCGTGAGTATCCACCAATGGAATCCATGAGTCACTACCCTCCCCTTTCTCACAGACACACCTCAATGCCGACACAAACTTCAGGCGCCTCTGATCGTTCACGTCATGGCCCTCTTAATAATTAATAATAATGTATAATACTTATATACCGCATTTCTTGTTATACAACTCAATGCGCTTACATCCACCATTTGCACTTATTCATACAATATTCATGCACACAGCAAAAAGAAAATACACAATGGCAAACGCACCTACATGCATAAACTGCCTCACTGGACTAGTTGTGGAGGAATTTAGGAAAGACCTAGTCATCTACAGAAGAGAATACCCTCCCCCCCCCCCCCCCCTCCCCCTCCCCTTTCCGGCAACGAATCGTGTTGCTCCTGTGTACACTAGAAGCTTTTAAGACCATGTGATACATCTAGACAACACCGTGTGACAATGACACAACACCACCCCCAGCTATTCCTTACGACCAGTTTTTTTGTCAACCTTACGACATCCTACCTACGTCAACACTCAAATGCAACAGCGTCAATCTGCTCGTTGAAAACACAGTGGGGTGTGTGTGTGTGTGTGTGTGTGTGTGTGTGTGTGTGTGTGTGTGTGTGTGTGTGTAAGCGCGCGTGTGCATGTGTGTTTATGTTTCATCATGATTATGTATGTGTGTAAATATGTGTATGTACATGTATATGTATGTATATGTGTGTGTGTGTATATATATATATATATATACATGTGTATATATGCATGTATGTATGTATGTGAGAAAAGGAAAAGACAGTATGGAGTTGGTGCTTGTGAAAGTGTTGCCATCTCGCTGGACTGTGGTGGAAGTCACTAACTGAAAGAAGATCATTTGTATTTGTTGTAGACAGTTGCTTCAGGCCACTGCTGCAGCGAATGGTGTCATGCAGGTATTTGTTGTGTGTGTTGAGAATACACAAACATGATCTTTTCTTGCTTTCTCAGAACGAACACGTTTTTCTGTGTTCAAACGTTTATAGATAAATATTGCCTATTCGCACTTTGATTGTGATTTTCGTTTATTTTCGCTTTTCCCTTTTGATTAATATAAATATATATAGTCTTTTCTTTGTATATTGTTTGATTTTGCTTAGACTGACTATAAGACTTGCTCGAGGCCTCGGTATCTTTGCTCAGGGCTTGAGCAAGTGTGTGTATGTATGATAAATTATATACATATATATATATTCTTTAAAATTCCATTTCACTTTTTGTTATATATATTTTAAAATTTAAGAAAAAACTGTCCTTCACTAAGTCCACAACTAACTGCAACATGTCTTTAACTTTGGACACATGGCCCACTAAACAGGGACTCCGAATAGGCTATTTGAATATCAACAACTCACTTAATAAAAAAAGACGATGTTGCAACTATTCTCCATTACAGTGGTAACAGCTTTCATTTATTTTGTTTTGCGGAATCCTGTTTGTCCTCAGAAATAACAGATGCTGATATGAGCATACCGGGACATAAAAAAATTAGACTTGATCCGTGCAGACCTAAAAGTACAGGCCTACTTTTGTACCTAGCCTCTTCATTAAACTGTAAAAAAAACTAAACAGCCTTGAAAACTATGGAATGAATCTGTATGGATTGAAATCAGTATGAAAAAACAATAAACCACTTATTTGTAGGATTTTTCTACAGAAATCCATCTGAAACTTTGGACTGGCAAGATAAATTTCATGTTCTCATGGATGAAGTAACAATGCTAAGCCTTGAAACTATTATTTTTGGAGACTTAATATAGATTTAATGAAACCTAAACCCAAGTGGCATCAAAACTACACCTTACACGCTCTTGAACAACTTATTGACATACCAACCCGTATAACTGAACAGTCAAGTACCTTAATAGATCACATTTATACAAATACGAAACAGTCCATCATTGAAGCATGCTCTCCGCCATGTGGATGTAGCGATCATATCCCGTTTTTGTCTGACGTGGTTCAAAAACCGTGTAAAAATTCCAAAAGTAGGGCACAAAATTATATATTATAGGAGCTGTAGAAACTTTAAGGAAGAAGAGATTTCCTTTCAGACCTTGCCATAGCACAATTGGAGTATCACCACCAGTGAACCAACAAAGGCTGTAGAACTGACCACCACCAGTGAACCAACAAAGGCTGTAGGACTGACCACCACCAGTGAACCAACAAAGGCTGTAGGACTGACCACCAGTGAACCAACAAAGGCTGTAGAACTGACCACCACCAGTGAACTAACAAAGGCTGTAGGACTGACCACCACCAGTGAACCAACAAAGGCTGTAGGACTGACCACCAGTGAACAACAAAGGCTGTAGGACTGACCACCACCAGTGAACCAACAAAGGCTGTAGGACTGACCATCACCAGTGAACCAACAAAGGCTGTAGGACTGACCACCACCAGTGAACCAACAAAGGCTGTAGGACTGACCACCAGTGAACCAACAAAGGCTGTAGGACTCACCACCAGTGAACCAACAAAGGCTGTAGGACTGACCACCAGTGAACCAACAAAGGCTGTAGGACTGACCACCACCAGTGAACCAACAAAGGCTGTAGGACTGACCACCACCAGTGAACCAACAAAGGCTGTAGGACTGACCACCAGTGAACAACAAAGGCTGTAGGACTGACCACCACCAGTGAACCAACAAAGGCTGTAGGACAAACCACCACCAGTGAACCAACAAAGGCTGTAGGACTGACCACCAGTGAACCAACAAAGGCTGTAGGACTGACCACCAGTGAACCAACAAAGGCTGTAGGACTGACCACCACCAGTGAACCAACAAAGGCTGTAGACTGACCACCACCAGTGAACCAACAAAGGCTGTAGAACTGACCACCACCAGTGAACCAACAAAGGCTGTAGGACTGACCACCACCACTGAACCAACAAAGGCTGTAGGACTGACCACCACCAGTGAACCAACAAAGGCTGTAGGCTGTACCACCACCAGTGAGGCCTGACCACAGTGTGAACCAACAAAGGCTGTAGGACTGACCACCACCAGTGAACCAACAAAGGCTGTAGACTGACCACCACAGTGAACCAACAAAGGCTGTAGGACTGACCACCACCAGTGAACCAACAAAGGCTGTAGGACTGACCACCACAGTGAACCAACAAAGGCTGTAGGACTGACCACCACCAGTGAACCAACAAAGGCTGTAGGACTGACCACCACCAGTGAACCAACAAAGGCTGTAGGACTGACCACCAGTGAACCAACAAAGGCTGTAGGACTGACCACCACCAGTGAACCAACAAAGGCTGTAGGACTGACCACCAGTGAACCAACAAAGGCTGTAGGACTGACCACCACCAGTGAACCAACAAAGGCTGCAGGACAACCACCACCAGTGAACCAACAAAGGCTGTAGGACTGACCACCAGTGACCAACAAAAACTGTAGGACTGACCACCAGTGAAACCAACAAAGGGCTGTAGGACTCACCACCACCAGTGAACCAACAAAGGCTGTAGGGGACCACCTGACCACCACCAGTGAACCAACAAAGGCTGTAGGACTGACCACCACCAGTGAACCAACAAAGGCTGTAGGACTGACCACCACCAGTGAACCAACAAAGGCTGTAGGACTGACCACAGGGAACCCAAAGGCTGTAGGACTGACCACCAGGGAACCAAAAGGCTGTAGGGCTGACCACCAGTGAAACCAACAAAGGCTGTAGGGCTGACCACCAGTGAACCAACAAAGGCTGTAGGGCTGGCCACCAGTGAACCAACAAAGGCTGTAGGGCTGACCACCAGTGAACCAACAAAGGCTGTAGGACTGACCACCAGTGAACCAACAAAGGCTGTAGGACTGACCACCACCAGAGAACCAACAAAGAACACTGGTGTTTGCCATGTCTCTCTTACTCTGGGATCCTGAGTCAGGTTTTACCGTTCAATCCAGAAGAACTGTAAGCTGAAACCGAGTTTCTAAGTCTTTCAGACTATGCATTGCTTGTATGTGTGCCACATGTTTCGAGAGTGTAACTATTTGCCACAACTGGGTGAAAACTATTCAAATGCTTGATTTACAGTCTACGTGAACCATATGACTTTTTGCCTGTATTTCCATACTATCTGTTAAAATGGCCTCTGAATGCTATCTTCTGACAGGATAACAGTATGCCTGCACTGTGTGAAAACTGTTGAGGTGATTTATGAATACTGTTGATCATCTTTATCTTTATGGCAGGTGACTCGACTCAACAGGGTGCTTGGGCTAATGTATTCCACGTTACTTCAGCTTAGTTTATAAGTAAAATGAAGAGTTGTTTGTCTTCAACTGTTTAATCCACTCAAAATCTGAGTGAAGATCTAAAGTGGACACTGAAAATCATGGCAGATATGTTTATGCTAGTCTAATCCTTCATCGGCTGAGATCTCACACATTTACTGAAAGCCAGAGGGCAGGTGTGAGAGATTGACCAGCCCGACTCTCAGCTACCTGACTACAAAGCAGGTTCTGTCTACTCTCAGCTACCTGACTACAAAGCAGGTTCTGTCTACTCTCAGCTACCTGACTACAAAGCAGGTTCTGTCTACTCTCAGCTACCTGGCTACAAAGCAGGCTCTGTCTACTCTCAGCTACCTGACTACAGACCAGGTTCTGTCTACTCTCAGCTACCTAACTACAAAGCAAATTCTGTCTACTCTCAGCTACCTGACTACAAAGCAGGCTCTGTCTACTCTCAGCTACCTGACTACAGACCAGGTTGTGTCTACTCTCAGCTACCTAACTGCAAAGCAGGTTCTGTCTACTCTCAGCTACCTAACTATAAAGCAAATTCTGTCTACTCTCAGCTACCTGACTACAAAGCAGGTTCTGTCTACTCTCAGCTACCTGACTAGAGACCAGGTTCTGTCTTGTGAACAGATCCTGCGTCCCTGTTTGTGGGCTTCGTGTCCCTGTCCCTGGTCTGCCTACTATGGCCCAGCACAGCAGTCCCGAACAGACCACCCTGCCCAAGAGAGAAGGACCAGTCACCAGCAAACTGAGAGAGAACCACACTCCTCTCCAACATCAGATAAGTTCTGATATTCCAAGTGGACTCCAACTCAACTCATCCAGAACTTCCCCTCTCTTGATGATGAGATAACGTGGGGGAAAAGCCCGAACAAAGAGTGATTTGACTATAATTGATTTGTAGACTTTACCCTTGTATACGTAAGTAAACTGATGTGTGAAAGTACACTTAACTTGTGTCAGTGCTTTGTTGCTCATACATTGTTGTCAACTGGTACAACCATGAGTTAATCTGACAATAAATTGGTTTCAGTCAGTCATACATTATTTAGTATTTGAACTCATCTCTTATTCTGTCACTCAGAGCTACAAGCACTTTCAACTGCACAAGCCTGAGGAGAAGTATTCCTGAGCCAGTCTTGAGTATTTAGAAACAGTCCCGAGAAAAACAAACAAAACATTTGCGATGACTAATACCGGAAAGTTGCTCCTTCCATCACTAGTAAAAGAGAGGGTGGGGTGAAAGTTTAATACAAACTACTCTATAACTGTAATAGAGAAAACAAACAACCCGAGTCCTTCCCCTAGAGGACCACAACTACCCACCGTCAACTCTCGCCACAGTTACTAAAAACAACAAGGGAAGGAACTCTTAAAAGAAAGGGAAATAAGTCTCATTTCAAGGCGCTCATACTTTATGATGTCAGTTTGGAGAGCTGTGATGAAGTCGCTACATTACCCACTTTCCAGTGGAGTACAACTACATAGCGAAATGTTTGACAATGTTAAAAACATTGAAACAGAAATTAATGTTCATCAAAACATTGGTGGCAGGAGTGAAACGCAGCCTGAGCGAGTTGTCAAACGAGGAGGGTCCCTAGGAGATGGTGATGGTGCAGTGGACAGTTCTGCGGTGCTTGCTGCAGAGGACGTTGTCTTCGATGATGCTGGTGAAATTTCAGCACCAGGTGAAACCACAGTCCTGTTCTCTTAGTTCTGAGTGGAGTGACAGATGCAGCTTTGTAATAGTCCACAGAAACTTTCTCTAAACAGCCCTTGATGTCAACGGTGTACTTGTCGTTAGTGTCGATGATGCGGTGAGGGCTGTCCTAGGGTCGTTGAAACAGGTGGCGATGAGCATCATTTCGGACGTAGACGAACCGTGTTGGAAGCCAGGTTTGAAGGCACGTAGACACGCTGTTTGCCATGGAATGTTGGGGCTGGTGGCAGCACAGTGCGCATGGTGTGCAGAAGATGTTTGAGGAACATCGAGTCTGGCTCCATGGTGCGTGCATCTAGCGGCTGAAGACAGTCACCAGGTACGTGAAGAGTTGAGCCATAGACAAGCTCGGCAGAGGAACTTCCAGAGTCCACCCGCCAAGAGGAACGTATCCCCAACAGGACCAAGGGCAGCTCTGCAAAGCAATTAGAGGTGATAGTGCATGCTTTGAGTGTTGTCTTCAGTTCAAGGTGGAAACGTTCAATCATGCCATTTGCCTGTGCATGGTAGGCTGTGGATGTGTGAACTCCCAGCAGTGAATTCCCAAGAGTTGGTTGCATTCAGCCCAGAGTAAGCTTACCGAGATGAACTGCCTTCCTCGATCGGAGGTAATGTCTTCAGGAACACGAACTCTGACAATCTTAGGGCATGCGAAGAAACTCCCAGACTCTGAAAGGTGTGATGATGGCAGTCTTTGCAACAGAAGATGACACCATAGGAATTTGATGGTAACCTCTGACCAGGTCAGTCCTGGAGAAGATGTTGCACCCTGTGAGATGGTTGTTGAAATCTTAAATATGAGGCAAGGGATAGCGACCATCTTTGGTGCAGCATTCACAGTCGGGTCACCACAGGGTCTCTGTATCTGTAGGATATGTTGCTTTGCCAACTTATGGCATAGACGCAACGGTGGGGGGAGTGCGCAGCCTAGCACTGGTGGCGCGCTGAGAGCCGTGCCTTGAAACTCTCGACTGTTGTTGTCACCATCGCCTAGTCCAGGTGGTTCCAGTCCCGAACAGTGTTTATAAAGAAGGAGTTTCTGAACAGCTCAGTGTGAGCTCTGTTGACTTGGAAGGATCTTGAATTATTCCTGACGTGTTGGAAATGGCTCTTGTTGTATTAAATTCACTATATCGCGGGGTTTGATGCGACGTCCCGATTTGTGTGGGGTAAGGAAGTTAGCAGGGAGCATGGGCCGGCACCATCCCCTCAACCACCTTGTACTGGAATGTAAGACGTAGGTCACTTCTACGCTGTGCGTTGCAGCTGCAGGGTGGCAACATGTTGTTGGTGATGGTGCCGGGGGATCTGGAGAGAAGTCGTCACCAGTAATAAATCTGGCTGAGAGGCGTTGGATTTTTTTTCCAGCTGGTTGATATTTTGCTGCAGGTATGGGGACCAGGTGATGTATCCGTACTTTAGGAATGGCGGATAAAGGCTAAGTATGCGTTTTTCCTTGCAATGTTGGGGAAAGAAACGTAAGTTTCTGCGGAAGAAGCCTAGGGTGCTACTTGCTTTCTTTGAGATCCAGTCTATGTGGGTGCCCCACTTCAGGTCTTTAGAGAAAAGGATGCCGAGGTACGGGTTGGAGGTAAGTGTTGGAGGGGGGATATCACAGAGGGAGTAGATGTAGTTGGAGGACTGTTGGATGCTGAGGATATACCATTTCTTTGGTTTAAATTCATGCCCCAGTCGGAGGCCCAGGTTTCAAAGTTGGCGGAGGTCGTTCTGAAGTTGTAGGTGGTCTTGAAAAGTGTTTATCTCGCGATATAAGAGGCAGTCATCGGCAAACAATGGACCTATGACTTAACGGTGTCGGGCAGGTCATTGATGTGACACAGGAAGAGGAGCGGGCCAACACATGTTCCCCCTGGGAACTCCGGAGTCAACAGTAGTTTCGTCCGATGAGTCGCCCTCTATCACTACAGCCATATTCCTATGCGTCACAAAGTTTGTGAGCCAGGTATGGAGGCTGCCTCTGATACCGTAAGCCAGCAATTTGTGGAGGAGACGCTTGTGGGGGACAGTATCAAAAGCCTTTGAGAAGTCTAGGGTTGCCACGTCGATTTGGCGCTGGCGGTCAAAGGATTGTAGAAGATCGTTGCTGGTTAAAAGTAGCTGAGTGTCGCAGGAGTATCCGCTGCGGAAGCCATGGTTCGGGTTGGTGAGGATGCTGCGTTTCTCCAAGTGCGTCAGGATGTGCCGGCAGATGATGTGCTCCAGTAGCTTGCATGTGACAGAGGTAAGTGTGATGGGTCGGTAGTTTTCAGCTGCATGTTTGTCTCCCTTCTTGTATACGCAGGCGATGTTTGCATTACGTCAGTCTGATGGGAGGTCGCCTGTGTCAAGGGGAGCGCTGGAAGAGGGTGGTCAGGGCGGGGGCGAGGTTGGGGGCACATTCTTTGAGGACGAGGTTGGGGATTTTGTTGGGGCCAGGGGCTTTGTGAGGGTTGAGGTCTCTCAAGGGTTTGTGGACTCCTTGGGGGCTGATGTGGATGTGGGGGATATCTTGTATACCGTTCTTTTTGACAGAGGGCATGGGGGTGTCAGTATCTTTGGTGAAGACTGATTTGAATTGTTGCAGGAGGATACGGGCCTTGTTCTTACTGTCACTGTATAGCTGTCCCTTTTTCCTTCAGGGGGGATACACCAGTGCTGTCTTGTTTTCTTGCTTGAATATACTGCCAAAAGGGTTTGCTGTTATTGGTCTGGAGTCCTTCTTCAATGGTAGTGTTGATGTGGTCTCTCTCTGCCTTGCACACCTGCTGTCTGCATTCCTCTTGGTGGAACTTGTAGGCCGACCAGTTACTTCCCGTTGTCTTGCGTGCACGGGCTAGGAGACGTTTCTTTTTACACAGCATGCGCTTCAGGGAGTATTTATCCATGGGAGATCGGAGCGTCTTGTTTTCATCACGTGCAGAATGTGTGTGTCGATAGTAGAGAGCAGTGCGGATTTGAAGGATGTCCAGAGGTCTTCTATACTGGAGCCCGAGTCTGCCTGTTGCTTCACGCTTGAGGCGACAGCATCGCTGTCTGTTTGGAGGGAGGGCCAGTCTGCCTTGGAGAATTTGTAGCATTTCTTAGCCAGAGGGGGGTCTGTTGGGGGCAGGTGTCGGCATCCGTGACAATCATGTCATGGTCGTAGATACCAGGCACTGAGACTGAGGATTTAACCAGGGAGGGATTGGAGAAGAAGATGAGGTCAAGAATGTTCATGAAGCATGTGGGTGAGTGGTGGACTTGGGTGAGTGTGGATGCTTGTGTGTGATGTCGATGAGGGACAGCTGGGTGATGTCGTCCTTTCCGGTGGAGTGGGATATGTGGTTTGTCCAATTGATGTCTGGGCAGCTGAAATCGCCGGCCAAAACGATGGACATTCCTTCTTGCCGTTTTTCGTGATCAGTTGCGAGGGTCGCCACTGGCCAGGTTTGGGAACCTCATGGAGAGGTAAAGACAGGGTAAGGTAGACCAACGGATAACGCTCATCCGTTCCATCTCCAAGAATTCAACCTTTTCAGCAGCCAGCTTTTATTAATTCAAGCGTCGAACATGAGCATGGACTGGTGGCTTCGTTAATTGCTTCCCCCCCCCCCCCCCCCCCCCCCCCCCCCCCCCCCCCCTCCTCTGCCCCCAACTCCCGACCCTCAACCACAGAAATGTCTCCATTTCTGTGCCCCCCACTCCCGACTTCATGCTTATCTCCATAGAAACTGTTGCATTTCTGTTGCTACCGGAAGAGACATATTTTCACGAGGCTTCAAAATTAAATAGTCACAAGCCTACGGTTCTCAAGCAGACGACCTTTGGTCGATTGTCCTTCCTGCAATGTGTGTTTGTTTCTGTTTTTAAAATATCTTTAAATCCTCACCGATTAACAGGCAAACAGTGAACAGGTGAATGTGTCAGTTTATGAAGAAATAGAAATATAAGGAACATGATTTGTCGTAAAACATGTTCAGGAAGTGTATTTGAAGTGTGAATTCGCGTGGTGAGATGCCGTGATGGTGATCGTCTGCAACAATCGGCGCCCAGCAGGATGACGCAGAATCGATCCGACTTCGATCATTATCATCTCATCAGACGCATGGGTCGCTGCACTGTGTCGACCTGAGTACAAAGTGAAAGTAACTGCCGAGTGATAAATGAAGTCAGTCTGAAACACAGAGTGAAGATTGCTGCGTGGACTGGTTGAGCTTGAAACACAGAGTGAAGATCGCTGCGCGGACTGGTTGAGCAGTGCGGCAGTTGTAAGCAAAGGGCGCAGTGTTTGTCTGTCAGTATTACTATCGAGGTGTGATCGATTGTGCGGTCTAAGCTAATTCATCATGGAGATTTACCGCACAGTTTCCAGTTTCTTGCAGGACAACCCGTCCCTTCCTTTGGCCATAGCATTTGGAACTCTGTATGCCGTTTATTATTTATGCATCGTGGTAAAGGTAAGGAACAACAAAATTGATACTAACTATTCGCATTGGGACTGTACGTGTACACTTTCTGAAGATGCCACAGACAGCACAAAATTAAACAGTGTTAAATCATTTGAATTAGAATTCAAAACTGAACAATGCATCTCTCTCTCTCTCTCTCTCTCTCTCTCTCTCTCTCTATATATATATATATATATATATATATACACACATATCATGCACAGGCACTCAGCTGTGGCCTACATTTTTGTGTTTACATGCTCTCTGAACAAACAAAAAAAACAAAACATAAAACCAAAGCAACATACAAACACATCAACGAAAAAAAAGAAAGACAAAAGAAAGAAAAAAGAAGAGTTTCTCACAAAGCCATACCTGGAAGAATTAAGGATGTTCATAACCACAAGTACCAACACACAGACACATGTTCATGATGTGCACATGTAATATGTTAATGCTTAAGTTAAAATTGTGTGTGTGTGTGTGTGTGTGTGTGTGTGTGTGTGTGTGTGTGGTTATTGTATGTCTCTGTTTGGTTTAGTGATTGTCTAATATGATGTGTGCAGTAAATGTGACTTTTGGAAATGGAACAAAACAATATCAAAGTGAAACTAAGCACTAAACCATACTTACATGAGCTTAGATATAGGTACATAGTTCGTTACATTTCTCAAGATACACCATGAAATGAAGTTACGCTGACTTAATCTTTCCTTCCGTTCATCCCATCCCTAACCCATCTTCTCCTCTCTCCCCTCCCTCCTCCTCAGCCACCCATGAGGGCTAAAATTGTTGTTAAGACTTAAGGCATTTTACAATTTAAAATCTGGGGTTAATGTGTTAACCCAAGCCAATTTCTGAAATGAAAAACATCAGTCCTAAACTATTTGATTTAATTATTGATATCCAGTCTACATATTTGTGCTTAGAACATATCATACACTCTTAGTTGATAGTAAATGCATTATAAAGTGTAGGTCCAAGACAAATCTTTGGCTTTTTGATCCCACAGGTGCTGCTACAATCAGTAATGTCAGGCATTATAGTAATAGTATCTACTCACATATCATGTACTGTCACCCACTGATCCCCTGCCAGCAGATGACTTTTTTTTAGTGTCATTTACGATAATCATATGCCATACTTTTGAATGACATTGTCAGGGGTTTTTGCAATGACTTGACATCACAACTGCTGCAAGTATCAACCTGCAATTAAGGTACATTATCTTTGGCAGGGCTTCCGTTTCACGTACAGATGTGCATATTTCACTCTGGTTTATGACTAAAAAGTATCTTCTGAAACTAGTGAAAGTTTTTGGACTGCGTGACTTTCATCCTTTATCAAAGCTCACTTGTGTGCCAGCGTTCGCCCTTTAATATCATCAAAGCATGAGTGAACGATAACTAGGCATAAAAGTTTTGGAAGTTGCTTTGGTTTTCTTCCTTTTGCCTCTTTTGTCTGTTTTGCTTGTCATGGTGCATTGAAAGCAGAAGACATGGAAGGTCACCAGCCTGTATTTCCTTAAGGCAAAAAAAATGTTTTTAAATTTAAGATAAGTAAAGAAGTATTTGATCAGACCATTGGGCATTGTCTGAGCTTATGCTCAGTGAGATGGCTTCTGTTGAACAACGTTTGATGCTGTGTCAAAAATAGCAACTTGCTCTCTTAACTTACAGGTCAGACTGTCCATTGCCTTTTAATCAAAGGAAAAAGAAGTAAAGGAACCAGATTCTTCAACAAATGGAGGAAGAATCTTTTTGTGACCCTTTGGCTTTCTTCAATTCTCTCTCTCTCTCTCTCTCTCTCTCTCTCTCTCTCTCTCTCTCTCTCTCTCTTGCCATCTGCAAGATAGCAAGACTGAAAACTACCATATCAATAATAGTGATAGGTTTGTTATTTACAGAATCTTCTGCACCTCACTGATATGCACCCTCTTATGAGGGGCAAAGGTTTAAACATAATTAAACTTTCTGTATCTTTATCTGTATCTGTAACTCTCTCTCTCCTATCTCTCTATCTGTGTGTGTGTGTGTGTGTCTCTGTGTTGTGTCTCTACCTCTCTCTCTCTCTCTCTCTCTCTCTCTCTCTCTCTCTCCTCTCCCCTCTCTCTCTCTCTCTCTCTGTGTGTGTGTGTGTGTGTGTGTGTGTGTGTGTGTGTTTAAGACAAGAAAGAGAGGGAGAAAGTGAGAGAACTGGATATGTGCTTGAAAATCTGCCCCAGCTTGGCTTTTTCAAGGCTGACCTGAAATGGGGAGGGGGGGGGGGGGGGTGTAGGGGGTGTGTGCAGATTCTTGTATATTCCATGAAATTCTGAGCTGAGGGTAAAAATTCTCTGTACAAAGTTTCCAGAAAGGGTGGGCTCACCTCTGATAATAGCACTGAACCGGGAGCTCTGTTAGTTTCCTGATTTAGATCATATTTGAAGTTTCTGAGCAAGAACACTGTCCAAATTAGAGTTTGTAGTATGAATTGATTAGAGTCAACCACTGGGCTCCTACAGACAGGATCACACAAGGCATTTCTTGGGCTGTGCTATTTTCACTTCGGGCAGATCTTGCAGCTTGGCTGCTTGTGGGTGGCACCTCATATGTGGTCTGAGCTGGTTACAGGGGGGAAGGTCATGAGCAATGGGTGGGATGGGGGGTGGTAGAAGTAGCCAAAGATGCAGCCCCCTCCACCCTCCACCTCTCTCTCTTTCTCACCAGACAGGAGGGGGCTGAGGGTGAGGAGAAAGCAGTGAGGAGTGTTATGGATAGGTCTAACTTCAAGTCAGACTGAAATGCCAGGTGTGCACAGTTTGATTAGCTTACTGTCAAAAAGCTTACAGTGCATCTCATTTTGTTCGCTTGGTTGTTGAATGACTACATCTTAAATGTGTGTGTGTGTGTGTGTGTGTGTGTGTGTGTGTGTGTGTGTGTGTGTGTGTGTGTGTGTGTGTGTGGGACATAAGTCTATGGGTTGCAAATATGTGAGTCTGTGTGGTTTATAGTTAGTTTGTTAGTTATTTAGTGTGTGTGTGTGTGTGTGTGTGTGTGTGTGTGTGTGTGTGTGTGTGTGTGTGTGTGTGTGTGTGCTTGCATGCGCATGTATGGACATTTCTGCATAAGACTGACTTATATACAACACAGAACTGTACTTCTTCACGATCATGACAGAGACTCCTGTTAATCAGTACATTTTACATGTTGTATGATTGATTACATTTATAATGCATGATACAATTTGCCCTGTTGGTCCTTATCTCATTTCCCCCCTCCCCCCTCCCCCCTCTGTTCTCAGCTTTTTCCTTCCAGAATCACCTCCTCTCCCAGTTTCCTTCCTGACAATAAATCAATAATGATGCAGTATCTGCCAAGCAAAACAGCTCCTGCAGTCCTGGCAACTGATGCGTAAGGTCTAGATGGGACACACCATCCATGAATTTTAGATCACTGAAAGGAGCTGGAAGAGTTCTATTAATTAAAAACAGCAAGCAAAGCCATTGTTAATTGAACCTATTGAGTGTGGGTTGTTGGATGAGTTGAAGGAGCAGAAAGTGCCTGGTAGGTATGCACACACAAAGAATTTGGAAGTATTAAAAAGTGAGTCTTTTGATGGACACAATTTTGTTACAAAAAATTACGCACGGCTTAATTATAGTAACTTTTTTTAATCACGTCCCCAGTTTGGACAGTTCTCTAAAAATACATAATCACTTGTCAAGTTTTGCATTAGCCTGGATTTCAAAAACGTAATTTCAAAAGAATCACACACACACACACACACACACACACACACACACACACAGAGGCGAGCCAGGAAACTGTTTTTGATATAGTCACACAGTTGAAAGCATGTTTGTATGAAGCAGATAACAGACTGCCCCAGTTTAAAAAGAACATAATCATATTCATGTAAACTGTAAGATGAATGCCCTTTACCTTCTAAGCATGACAGCCAGTGGCAAGTTGTCTCAGAATTGTAGGATGACTCTTTCTCCACCAGACACTGGTACCCTCACAGCTGGGACCTGTGTGATTGGGACTTCTTAATAACAGACCTAATGTTATCTTTGTTGTTCATGTTTCTTTTCCTGGACAGTTTTAATAACAAACCTAATATCATCTTTGTTGTTCACGTTTCTTTTCCTGGACAGTCCTTTTTTTACCCCAACTTGAGACAGCCCATAGAGATCCCGAGTGGCCAGCTTGGCAGTCTTTGAGAGATCTAGAAGTTTTTATTTTGTCAGTTAACAAGGAAGTTAAAACGCTATGCCAAATGCAACCTTTGCATCAAGGAGTTTTGTTTGTTTGGCCAATTCACTTGATTATTTGCACAGCTTGATAAGTGTAAGCGCTGATAATATTTGGTCAAAGTCCTGCTTTGTGGATTTTTTTGTAATCAAATATTGTGCTATTGTTTTCTTAACCGGACTAATTAAAGAAATGGACTTTGAATTTGTTATTTACATTTGAACATAGTCTTATGGTAAATAAGATAGCTATTCAACCCTGTTGATGCTGATGGATATAGCAAAACAAAATAACAATTTTCCAACTAAATGTATTGCCGATGAAAAGAGTCTAACAAAAGTACAAATTAGTGCAAAGAACACTTTCAAAACATACAAAAGTACAAATTAGTGCAAAGAACACTTTCAAAACATACAAAAGAGGCTCATTAGAGACTAATATACACATTATATGTCTTCTGAGGGTGTAGTACATCATCTTATTTTCCTGGATGAAGGCTGAACAGAACAGTTCAGACAGAAGTTACTGCAAAGACTGAAAGTGAGAGTGAGATTTCAGCAGTCTGTTAGGTCCATTAACTCTGTCAGAAAAAAAAGGAAGCACAGTAGGAAAAAAAAAGAAAGGAAAAAATGAATTGCAACAGATAAACAAACAAAAGTATAGATCTATCTATTATCCAGCATGTAGATGTTCACATTTTGATTGAATTTTCTTTCTTCCAAAGTCTGTGTCAATAGAATCATCTACTGCAGTTTTTCTACTTGAGCCAAAAAAAAAAAAGAAAGATGCCAGGGAAATAACTAGAATTGCTTTCAGTGGCCCAGAAAACCACATGTGTTCAATGCTGAATGAAAGTGAAACAGTGTGTTTAGGACATACAGTGTAAGACCACATAGTATATAGTCAGGCCAGAGATGGATGTACCCGTCTGGATCACAGGAAAGCGATGAATTACAGGCAAAGAGAATCTGTTGTTGTTTCATCTGGCTTAGTTCATGTGACCAAGGACAAGAGTGTTGGGTTCAGTGTGGCTGATCAGTCAAAAGCAGGTATGGAAAGAAAAGGCTCTGCCCCAAGTCAGCCACAAGTGGTCTGCAGGCACTGAAGATAAGGAAGCAGCAGCCCTGGACCTGCAGAGCTCTTGTTTCCTTGGGCCTCTACTTTTCTATAGTGCTGCTGAGAAGCAGCACATTCACTGATGCAACTGCACCCTGTGGGCCCTCCTAGTGCCCGTGTTCCTCAAGTGGCTGGGGCAGTGTGTGTCAAAGCTCATCAGTGAGGCCTTGAGTTTGTCCTTGAAGTGCTTTTTCTGACCACACTGTGAATTCTTGTCTTCGCTAGATCAAGATTGAGAAGCTTTTTGGATGATGGAAATCGGATGTTCATACAAGATGGCCGGCCTGTCTCACTTATGCTGTTTCCAGCGGGGTGTGGATGCTAGGCAGTTCAGCTCGAGAGAGAATCTAGAGCTGTGTCTAGAACTTTGTCTTTCCAAGTGTTCTTCAGCAGCTTTTTCAGGTATTTTCATGTGGAAGAGATTAAGCTTTTTGGCTGTGTAGCACTTTTAGACCATCTCGGTCTTACAGGCATGTGAGCTTTACAACTGTATTGTGCACCTTCTTTTGGATTCAGACCTGACCCACACAATTTCTTGTAGCCGCCCAACAGCTTAACTTGCCTTGGTAATGTGAGCATTGACCTGGTCGTCAGTGTCTGCAGATCCAGAGAGTGTGCTGTTAAAGTATGTGTGGCTGTCACCAACCATCAGGGTTTCCATTTTGACAGTGATTTCTGGTTCCACATACTGTTTCCATGGTGCAGGCTGGCACAAGACATCTGTGTTCATGGTTCTGATCCTGAGCCCAAGTTGTTGTAAGCAGTGGAGAAGCTGTTCATGCTCTGCTGCCTTTGGTCTCAGTGGCAGTGTTGAATGAGCAAAGAAAAGGTTGTGAAGTAACTCTTCTTCCACCATGGGCTTGGCCTGAAGCCTCCGCTGATTGAAGAGCTTACCATCAGTCCTGAACCTGATGATGATGCTGTCTCCATCACCGCCCAAATCAGTGGACTTCATGACTGAAAACATTGTGCTGAACAGTGCGAGTGCCAAGACACCGCTCAGCTTGACACCGTTTGAAGCTGGGAAAGCATCAGAGGTCTCCATTCGTCTAGTACTTGAGCAAGCCTGCTGTCATGAAACTGGTCTACAGTGGTGGTGAACCTGTCAGGGTAGCCACAATGTGCTAAGATCCTCTGCAGTCCCTCAAGACTTACCATGTCAAAGGAGTTCAGACGGTCCATGAACATTATGTAGAGGTCCTTATTTTGTTCCTGGCACTTATGCTGAAGCTGGCTTGCAGTGAGCTCTATGTCTCCTGGTCCATGGCCTGTTCTAAAGCCACACTGAGTTTCTGGTAGATGGTGGTCTTCATGTGCTGAGTAAGGCAGCTTCAGAGGACTCTTGCTAAATCTTGCTGGCAATGACCAGGAGATGTATTCCTCTGTGGTTTTCACAAGAGTGCCTGTCTGCCTTTCTCTCCCAGAGACAGACAGTGGATGCATCCTTGAGCTCCTGAGGAATGACTTTCTCTTCCCACATGGTATTGAGTAACTTGGTGAACCTCTGCACAAGGACTGGTCCCCCACCCCTGTAGATTTCAGCTGGGATGGAGTCAGATCATCATACCTTGTTGTTGGAAAGGAGCTTGGCTGCTGCTTGTACCTTTGATTCCATTGCAACATATGCCGTACAAGTGTTGTCCTCAACTTGGGGCATGTGTGCTGTGGCTTCAGCATCAATAGAGGAGGGCTTGTTTAAAACATTATTCACCCATCAACCTAGAACTGCATTGTTGTCATTGAGCAGAGCTGTGCAGTCAGCGCTGAGCAGTGAGGCTGGGCCTGAGAACTGCATTGTTGTCATTGAGCAGAGCTGTGCAGTCAGCACTGAGCAGTGAGGCTGGGCCTGAGAACTGAGGCCTATGGGTGGTCTTCAGAGCATTGCAGTTCTAAGCACTTGGAAGTTACTGTTATCTTCATCGTGCTGAGTCTCATCTGCTTTTTTGCTGTGCCAGGGATCCAGTATCTGTGTGAGCTTTGTCTGCACCTTGAGACTGGTGGAGCTATGTGCTGCTTCCTTTGAGGCTGAGGCACTGTTTTGCTAATAGGTAATATTGCTCGCGTGCTTGACATCAAGCAGCTTCTAGATTTCTGCATCATTTTTGTCACACCAGTCTTGGTGTTTGTGTGTATTCTGGCCTAGATGAGTGAAAGTGGTCCTGTATACCAAGGTCCCAAATGCCACCCAGACCTCTTTCTCTCCACCTGCACTGAGTTGTGTTGGTTCTGCTCATTTTCCAGGTTTTGTATTTCTTTTGAACAAAAGGCCTTTCCAGCTTGCTGAAGTTTAGTTGCTTGTTTGCTGCTCTTTCTTGTGGATGCCACCTGGGCTGGATGTACAACCTGAATTTGCAGAGAGAATGAATCTGCACCAAATATGTATATCATATAGTTCATGAAATGATGATGTTAGACATAATACAGGTTTGCACTTAGTTCATCATCATATAGTTGATGAAATGATGATGTAAAGACATAATACAGGTTTACACTTAGTTCATCATCATATAGTTGATGAAATGATGATGTAAGACATAATGCAGGTTTGCACTTAGTTCATCATCATATAGTTGATGAAATGATAATGTAAGACATAATACAGGTTTACACACTAGTTCATCATCATATAGTTGATGAAATGATGATGTAAGACATAACACAGGCTTTGAATCAAGACTTATTTTCAGTGCTTTTCAGTCCACATTTTTCACACCTATGCTCTCTCTCTCTCTCTCTCTCTCTCTCTCTCTCTCTCTCTCACACACACACACACACACACACACACACACACACACACACACACACACACACACACACACACACACACACTAAAGCAAAATTGATCTTTAAGTATAGAATAATAAAGTTTAAATACTTGGAAAAAAAAGGGCTTGCACGTCTATATTTCAGTGTGTGTGCGTGTGTGTGTGTGTGTGTGTGTGTGTGTGTGTGTGTGTGTGTGTGTGTGTGCATGTGAGAGAGTGTGTGTGTGTGTGCATGTGAGAGAGTGTGTGTGTGTGTGTGTGTGTGCATGCAGGCATGAGTGCATGAGTGAATAATTATGCATCTGTCTGTTTTTCTTCACATGTAAGTATACAGGTAGAACCAGAGAGAATAATGTGTGAGTGAGAGGGGATGGTAGGGCTTTTCAGGTAGTATGTGTGCGGGTATATAATGATCGTCAAGAAACTGACGAAAGACAAATTGAATAATTAACCCTTCTGACCTTTGAAGAATTGCTCTTAAAAATAAATGTTTTAACTTATGTTGTATAGTATGTCATTGCAGAAGCCTCGCATAGCCTGTCGAGACAAGCGGCTACAGAAGCTGATTGAACGTCACTGCCCCATCGCCAGAGAGCACTACTGGCCCACATGGTGGTGCTTCCAGTCACATGTCATGACCTTACTCCGAGCCATCTTGCAGTCACGCCCCAACGTCAGTTATCGCAGGTGGGTCATTAATCATAGGTGTGTGCTGGTCACAGGAGTAATCATAAGGCCAGGAGGCTGTGGCATTAGACAGTGTTGTGGACTGATTTAGGGTACAAGATTGTGTGTGTGTGTGTGTGTGTGTGTGTGTGTGTGTGTGTGTGTGTGTGTGTGTGTGTGTGTGTGTGTGTGTGTGTGTGTGTGTGTGTGTGTGTGTGTGTGTGTGTGTGTGTGTGTGTGTAATGTGTGTGTGTTGGTGTCTGATTATGTGTACATTTTGATTACCATTTTCTTTACCATTATCGGCAAGCTGCTCATGTTGGTTCTCTCAAACACAGTCAGATATATCCAGGTTTTTATATGATGGTTCCAGCACAGGGGGCAAGTTGTTGAATAGTTAGAGAGTTCAGCTGTAGCGCTGATGACTGTGAGTTTGAACCACTCTTGAAGTCAGATTCTGACAGCTTGAAAACCCTCTCTGCCTACTTAGCAGTGGATGGGCACTTGATTCACCTCAGGGAAGGGGAAGGTGGTAAACAGGAGAGGCATGAGTTCTGTCTTCCCAATAAGTCTTACAGATCTCTTCCCCCTATGGCCACCAGGCAGTGGGATTTAACAGATCTTTTCCCCTCATGGCCACCAGGCAGTGGGATTTAACACATCCCCCCCCCCCCCCCCCCCCCCACCCCCCCCCCCCCCCCATGGCTGCCATGGGGCCAGGCAGGCAGTGGGATTTAACAGATCTTTTCCCCTCATGGCCACCAGGCAGTGGGATTTAACACATATCTCCCCCCCCCCCCCCCCCCCCCCCCCCCCCCCCCCCCGGATGGCCACCATCAGCAGTGGGATTTAACACATTTTCCCCCATGGCTATCAGACGGTGGGATTTAACACATCTCTTTCCCCCCATGGCCGCCAGGCCACCAGTGGGATTTAACAGATCTCTTCCCCTGATGGCCATCAGACAGGGGGATTTAACCTTTAAAGTCACTGCATCAGCAGTGCACAGAGAGCTCCAGTGTCCTGGTGCTGCCAGTATCAGGCCGTGTACTGGAGAGACATTGCACTGCCACAGACCAACAGTGCACAGAGAGCTGCAGTGTCCTGGTGCTGTGTCCTGATGCTGTGTCCTGGTGCTGCCAGTATCAGCCGTGCACTGGAGAGACATTGCACTGCCACAGACCAGCATTGCTTTGACCCAAACATCTGTTCTTCCTAACGAAGAGGGCGTCTCTGAAGAGCGTGATTGGTTGTTGTCTGGTCGTTTTACCACAGGGGCATGTTGGTTGGGGTGTTAGCTGAACTTCTTATCTATGTGGGCATTCAGCTGGTTATGGCTGGTCTGGAGCCTGACCAAGACCTCTTGTGCTGTCAGATGGTGATCTAGTTGTCCTGTTTGTCTGTGGCTCAGGAGTGGCCTGATCATGTTTTTCTTTTCACAGAAGCTGACACTGCCGTCTGATAGGTCTTCCTGGGCTCCAGGTTTTGCCAGGTCATCTGCCGTCTCTTGTCTGGAGCTCCACAGCAGGCAGGGATCGGCCAGAGGTCTGCTGGTCTGGATCTTCTGTCCTGTCGCAGAGTTTTTGTCTGGTGGGAGTCTGCCGTTATCCACAGCCAGGGGTACATCTCATAGGAAGACTGCCCATTGATGTGAGTCTCTCGAGTCCTGAATCATACAGGCAGCATGGATGACTGCCTCTGTCTGCTCTGCAATTTGAACGCTTCGATTCAAGAGAGTGATGAAAATCCTGAGACTCTTTGTCTCTCTCATTCTCTCTTCAAATGGAGATTTTTTGGTTTGTTTGTTTTTTTTCTTTTTTCCCTTGCCCCATTACACCAGCACTGACTAGATTTTTTTTCAGCTCGCCCATGTGCAGCTATATAATGTTTTTTTTTTCAGCGCAGCTGTGACTTAAGGTTTTCAAAGTAAAGATTCCAACCAAAGCAAAACTGCATTTTAGGCAGAGTTCACAGAAGTGACAAGCAGTGAGTTTTTTTCACTATGAAGGATATGTTTTCTCTGCGTCTGTTTGGTGGATTTGTCTGTATGTCAGCAAGATTATGCAAAAACTGTGGCAGCAATTTGAGTGAAATTTGGTTGAAAGATGGAATGTAGATCATGGATGAGCCAGTTAAAATGTAGTGTGGATCCAGTAGTTCATGGATGAAGCAGTTAAAATGTAGTGTGGATCCAGTAGTTCATGGATGAAGCAGTTAAAATGTAGGGTGGATCCAGTAGTTCATGGATGAAGCAGTAAAAAATGTAGCGTGGATCCAGTAGTTCATGGATGAAGCAGTTAAAATGTAGTGTGGATCCAGTAGTTCATGGATGAAGCAGTTAAAATGTAGCGTGGATCCAGTAGTTCATGGATGAAGCAGTAAAAAATGTGTGTGTGGATCCAGTATTTCATGGATGAGCCAGTTAAAATGTAGTGTGGATCCAGTAGTTCATGGATGAAGCAGTTAAAATGTGGTGTGGATCCAGTATTTCATGGATGAGCCAGTTAAAATGTAGTGTGGATCCAGTAGTTCATGGATGAAGCAGTAAAAATGTAGCGTGGATCCAGTAGTTCATGGATGAAGCAGTTAAAATGTAGCGTGGATCCAGTAGTTCATGGATGAAGCAGTTAAAATGTGGCGTGGATCCAGTAGTTCATGGATGAAGCAGTTAAAATGTAGTGTGGATCCAGTAGTTCATGGATGAAGCAGTTAGAATGTAGCATGGATCCAGTAGTTCATGGATGAAGCAGTTAAAATGTAATGTGGATCCAGTAGTTCATGGATGAAGCAGTTAAAATGTAGCATGGATCCAGTAGTTCATGGATGAAGCAGCAGTTAAAATGTAGCGTGAATCCAGTAGTTCATGGATGAGCCAGTTAAAATGTAGTGTGGATCCAGTTCAGAGGGGGATGCTGAAGCACAGAACCTGAGTCAGGGTTTGATGACAGGTAAGAGGACTGTTTGACCACGGCAGCAGTGTAAGCTGTCCTGAGTGTGCTTTTACTAAAAACTGTGTTGTATTACCAGCGGCCGTGGTGAAGTGGTTAGCGTCACGGACTCCCGGCTGGGAGGTCGTGGGTTCAAATCCCATCAGAGTCATGTGGGTTTTTCTGCCCCGACCTGCTCCTACCCAGAGTTGAGTTTGCTACGGGCTCAGTTGGGAAGACTGGGACCACACAGTCGAATTTTATCCACTTAATGGATGCGTTTCCAAGAGTGTTGATCAAATTTCCTGACCAACACTGCAGGTGCCTGTATCTCTCGGGCCTGATTGACGCCGGGATATATTATGAAAGGAAGCGTAGAGTACAGCCCTGTCATGTAGTCTCAGACCGAAATGGAAATCCGTAGCATCATCTTCATCATCCTCATTCTCATCGATCAGCATTAAAAAAAAAAATGTCTCAAGTTCTGTGGCCCTTCATGCCCTGCTCTCATGGTGACCTCAGTTTCGATATCCTCTCCGCATCTGTGGCCTTGGTTTGGTTCCGTCGGGGTCACCAGTATTGGCGAGTCCCATGGGGGCTGTCGTTGGACAGACGTGGTGGCGCCCTCCGGGGAGAGAGCTCGCTCAGGCCGGCTCCGCGACTAAGCAATTATTGGCGTCAGTAGGGGGCTTAGTAGGTGGTGTCCTGCGTATGTTAGATCAGAACAGGCTCCACTGAACACCACCGAAGTGACTCGGCAGCAGTGCAGTGTCTCCTCTGGTGGGTTTGCCTCTGACGGCTTGACATTGGCTGCTCCCTGTGAATTGCCGGTGCCGGGGTTGCGGCGGGGGCCGACCGGGCTTTAGCTGTGGACAGGGTGTTGGAGTGAGTGGCATTGGTGCACTGCCTCTGGTGGTGGCGCAGAGGTTGGAACAGCAAAAAAAAAAAAAAAAAAAAAAGAAAAAAAAAAAAAAAAAAGAAGTTGTATTAGTAAGTTCTACAGGTAAGTTTTCTTCCAACAACCCTCAGTCAAGTGTGAAAGCAAGAATATCTATCCAGCCAGTTTTGACTTCTGTTGTATCTCCGCACTCTCTCTCTCTCTCTCTCTCTCTCTCTCTCTCTCTCTCTCTCTCTCTCTCTCACACACACACACACACACACACACACACTCACACACACACACACACACACACACACACACAAACACACTCACATTCACACTCACACGTACATACATGCACACTCACACTCACACACACACACACACACTCACACGTACATACACACAGGCTGGAACGGTATCTGACCTGGCAGGATACACCTGTTGCTCAGGATGAACCATGCTGTTGTTTCCTGTTGGTGGTAGTGAGTTCCTGCTGATGCCGGATGGAGGACAGGTCAAGCTGGACTGGCTGGACAATGACTCGTCCCCCCATCCCTCACACTCCAGGCCTACGTTCTGCTCTTACCTGGCCTAACAGTGGGTACCAAACAGGCGGGTACTAACAGGTGGGTACCAACAGGTGAGCACCAACAGATGGGTACTAACAGGTGGGTACCAAAACAACACTTTCCTGTCCGTCTGACTGACGGTGTTCTGACTGCAAACAGCTGACAGGACAGCCTTGATATGGTCCTTTGTGGTCGGCTGGCTTATAAACCTGAAGTGATACTGAATCTGCTGAGCAGAATGGAGTCTTTGGCTCTTCACTCTATAGATTTAAAAGACTTCTTTCTTGTGGCATCATGAGTGTTGTTGTGTGTAAATTTCTGCAATTTCTCCTATAGGTGATATCACTAGATTCCAAAACAGAAAAAGAGTGAAAGGTAAATGTGCTGACCTCTAAATATTGGTACTGTCTAAGAGTGACAGGTAAATGTGCTGACCTCTAAATATTGGTACTGTCTAGAGGGTGAAAGGTAAATGTGCTGACCTCTAAATATTTGTACTGACTAAGAGTGGAAGAAATCTTAAATAAATGTCAGCGAACCGCCCAGAGAAACGTGGACAAACGAGTCACAAGACAAAACACAAAAAGTTTCCATGCGCTGAACTCTGAAGCGATCAAAGCTAAGCAAATTTTCGTTATTTTATTCGTTTTTGTCTCACCTGAAGAAGACCTAAGAGGTCGAAACGCATTTGTTTTGTCTTGTGACTCGTTTGTCCACGTTTCTCTGGGCGGCTCGCTGACATTCATTTAAGGTTTGTTTAGATTTCCGCCTGCAGTCGTCTCACTTTGCAACTAGATCTAAGAGTGGAAGGTAAATGTGCTGACCTCTAAATATTTGTACTGACCAAGAGTGAAAGGTAAATGTGCTGACCTCTAATATTGGTATTAAGAGTGAAAGGTAAATGTGCTGACCTCTAGATAGTTTGTACTAAGAGTGACAGGTAAATGTGCTGACCTCTAAATATTGGTACTAAGAGTCAAAAGGTAAATGTGCTGACCTCTAAATATTGGTACTAAGAGTGAAAGGTAAATGTGCTGACCTCTAGATATGGTACTAAGAGTGAAAGGTAAATGTGCTGACCTCTAAAGATATTGGTATTAAGAGTGACAGGTAAATTACTGACCACTAAATATTGGTACTAAGAGTGAAAGGTAACAAATGTGCTGACCTGAAATATTGGTATTAAGAGTGAAAGGTAAATGTGCTGACCACTAAATAGGTGTTGGTACTGACTAAGAGAGAAAGGTAAATGTGCTGACCACTATATTTGTACTGACTAAGAGTGAAAAGATGAATGTGCTGACCTCTAAGTATTGGTACTGACTGCAAAGTCACCAGGAAGAAAAGCAAGTTTTTTTCTGTCAAGGGAATTTTTCCTGTAGGATTTATCAGAATGACATGATTGAAAATGTTGATTATTAGACATTTTACAGACAAAGAGTAGAGTGTTCTCTCAGATCATTTCATGTAAAGCTAAGATCTTAATATCAGTTGGCTCAGCAGTTTTCTCCTATCAGAGGCCTTGTTTTGAAACATGCAGCAGTTTTCACTGCAACACATGTGTCAGTGTTTTGAAACATGCAGCAGTTTTCACTGTAACACAGGTGTCAGTGTTTAGAAACATGCAGCAGTTTTCACTGTGACACAGGTGTCAGTGTTTTGAAACATGCAGCAGTTTTCACTGTGACACAGGTGTCAGTGTTGGGTGGGAGAAGAACAACAAGGTGAAAATAATTTCCTCCATTGCTTTGAGGATAGTAACATATCACACTGATGTAAGGCTACATGCTACAGTAAACTGTCTTTGGTCACATGTAGATTAATGGATGTAATGGAAATGACGACAGTCAGTATGGTGGTGCCATTGTCAGTGTAGATTATGGAAATGACGACAGTCAGTATGCTCTGTGCCATTGTCAGTGTAGATTAATGGAAATGACGACAATCAGTATGGTCTGTGCCATTGTCAGTGTAGATTAATGGAAGTAATGGAAATGACGACAGTCACTATGGCGTGTGCCATTGTCAGTGTAGATTAATGGAAATGACGACAGTCAGTATGGTCTGTGCCATTGTCAGTGTAGATTAATGGAAGTAATGGAAATGACGACAGTCAGTATGGTGTGTGCCATTGTCAGTGTAGATTAATGGAAATGACGACAGTCAGTATGGTGTGTGCCATTGTCAGTGTAGATTAATGGAAATGACGACAGTCAGTATGGTCTGTGCCATTGTCAGTGTAGATTAATGTCAGAGTTTTTTTTTTTTCGCTGACTTCTGTCAGCCCAAATGGGCTAAAAAAATCCCTTCTGCTTTTGGCGCCATAGTATGTAGTAATCTACTCACTTTATCTTCACTCTCTGTTTTGTTTTTTTGTTTTTTGTTGTTGTCGTTTTTCTATATTTGGAGTGGAGGAACAAAGCGCATCAAAGCGACCAGGCTTGCACTTCAAGGTTAAAGTTCAACGGAGCTTTGAAAACGATCACTAACCTGTTCTTTCACTTCTGATTTCCAGTGTTGGTGTGACGTAATGTTATTCTGTTAACGTAATATGGGCAATATACAATACACACCAACAGCATTTGATCTGTAATTTTCACATTCAGACAGAGGTACAGCAAAAAGCCATCTTTCAGGAGCAGCAAGAGTTTATTCATACCCTGATGTGGCATTAGCAGATGACAAAGGAATACTTTTACTGGTATTCTGTATTTTGGTATTTTTGATTGTCTGTTTAAAAAAAATGACTGATTCTGAGGTCTTTTGCAAATAAAGCCAGAACAAAAACAAACAAACAAACAAAAAATTAAAAAATTAAATAAAAAAATTAATAAAATCCCAAGCACGAGGTGAAATGCTTAGTATATTGTGAATGTATTTATGCGTCAATATATTGTAAATGTCTATATGAGCACAGTATAAGCCCAGGCTTGTTGTCGCTCATTTGTCCTGACAATCTGTTTACTTGTTTCTGAAAGAACCAAAAACAAACAAACTGAAGTTGCAAAAAAAAACACTTGGAAAGGTGTTTTTGGTTGGTTTCAGTTCTGCTTAACTCGCCTGCTAGAACAGTTTTCGCTGGGTTGTTTGGTTGTTGTTAATGTTGGATTTTGTTTTCAAGTCAAAGAGTACCTGAGAGATACTAACTTATTTCTTTAGCCAAGCGTCCTGTCAGTTTGTCATACAGATTTCCAAAATGTCCTGTTGATTTTTTCTTGAGTCCTAGGCATATGTCTTGGGCATTTGAATTTTCAGACGAACACCACTGTAGTTGTGTGTGTGTGTGTGTGTGTGTGTGTGTGCGTGTGTGTGTGCGTGCGTGCGTGCGTGCGTGCGTGCGTGCGTGCTCAGCACAGAAATAGGATAGTTCTTAAGCCAAAGAGTTCGAGTGAATGATATGGATACATGTTCTTTGCCTCAGGGAGCAGTGAAGAGACTTACATACTTCACATGGTTCGTGATGCTGCGCAACATGGATACAGGTCAGTATTGGGGGTATGTGTGTGTGTGTGTACGCATGCATGTGTGTGCAGAGAGGTGGGGCTCAAGATGAATGTAGGGTTAATATGACTGATACCTCACAGTGAGCATAGTCACAGATGGACAGATTCTTCTTACAGCAGAACAGAACCACCTTTCTACCAGTCAGCCTCTGAGAGAGGAAGACCAGCTGACTGCCTCGCACTGCAGGACAGTCTATGTGGATGGTCTGCACAGGACCTCGACCACACCTCTGGAGATCTGGTTGAACAGGATATGAGAAAAGAAAAGATTGCTCTAAGGCTAATCCATACAAAACCTGTCAACGTTTCGTTGTTATTTAACAATAGACATTCTGTTACGGTCTAGACTGAGATGGCAATCAACGTTATGATTATTGCAGTCATTAATTTAAATGTACATTTTTTTCAGTGCCTTTTTTTAATTGCCGGTTCCACAAACCGTAGAGGATCTCATAAACACAAATTCAGCGTATGTTTGTGACGAGGAGAAGTTCATGGCTTGACCTGTGTGCAGACTGCCTTGACATGAATGTCTTGAAAAACAAAGGGAGTGATGAATTCTTTTATAAAATCTCCAGATCTTTTCATTAATTGTAAGAGTGTATGAGTTGCTACAAACTATTTTAGATATTAAAGTCTGATTTACATGGAAACTTATTCTATTCATAGGAAGTGTCAGATGCCTCAAAAGTTCTATATCTATAAACGTTCTTCTAAGCTTGATGAGTTGCATGCTTAGAGCTGTTCTGATGTTTTCCTTCATAAATGATTGTGGTGTATTGAGTGAAAAATGTGAAGATGTTCTAAACAAGACTGAAATTATATGCAAAGATTGTGGGAGAAAAGCAAAACTATTTTAATCTATTGTACAATGAGTCCAGATGATGAGTGAAAAGTGTCATGTGCCTGTGGGGCACAGTGAAGCCATCCTATGTGGCAAGTGTTATCATGTGCCTGTGGGGCACAGTGAAGCCATCCTTTGTGGCAAGTGTTATCATGTGCCTATGGGGCATGATGAAGCCATCCTATGTGGCAGGTGTTATCATGTGCCTGTGGGGCACAGTGAAGCCATCCTATGTGGCAGGTGTTATCATGTGCCTGTGGGGCACAGTGAAGCCATCCTATGTGGCAGGTGTTATCATGTGCCTGTGGGGCACAGTGAAGCCATCCTATGTGGCAGGTGTTATCATGTGCCAGTGGGGCACAGTGAAGCCATCCTATGTGGCAGGTGTTATCATGTGCCAGTGGGGCACAGTGAAGCATCCTATGTGGCAGGTGTTATCATGTGCCAGTGGGGCACAGTGAAGCCATCCTATGTGGCAGGTGTTATCATGTGCCAGTGGGGCACAGTGAAGCCATCCTATGTGGCAGGTGTTATCATGTGCCTGTGGGGCACAGTGAAGCCATCCTATGTGGCAGGTGTTATCATGTGCCTGTGGGGCACAGTGAAGCCATCCTATGTGGCAGGTGTTATCATGTGCCTGTGGGGCACAATGAAGCCATCCTATGTGGCAGGTGTTATCATGTGCCTGTGGGGCACAGTGAAGCCATCCTATGTGGCAGGTGTTATCATGTGCCTGTGGGGCACAGTGAAGCCATCCTATGTGGCAGGTAGTATCAGTGTGTCCAATGACAAACAGAAGACATTGTGCTTTGTGCTGTAATTACAGGGTTTTTTTTTTTTTTTTTTTGTTTTGTTTTTATAATTTGTTGTCGTTAATGCCTTCACTGAGGGACCAATGGCAGAAGTGAAGAGACGAAATCAGAGAACAGTTTGAAATGATCCTTGATTAGAAACAAATTCTTCAGACAATTCTTTGAACCCCCATGCAGGCAGTGTGTTGTTGAAGAGTGTCAGAAAGATACATGACACTATGGTAGGTGAATTGAATGTGAAGAACAGTCAGTCAAATTTGCAATGGTATATTAAATGTGAAGAAGAGGCGTTCAGAGTTTACAATGGTATATTAAATGTGAAGAACAGGCCTTCAGAGTTTACAATGGTATATTAAATGTGAAGAACAGGCCTTCAGAGTTTACAATGGTATATTAAATGTGAAGAAGAGGCCTTCAGAGTTTACAATGGTATATTAATGTGAAGAACAGGCCTTCAGAGTTTACAATGGTATATTAAATGTGAAGAACAGGCCTTCAGAGTTTACAATGGTATATTGATATTTTCACTGTCAAAGCTATATGCATGCTTAGATGTGTGCCGGGGAGTAATGACTGACTTTTCACTTAGTTCTTCACGATCATGAGTTCTTCACGATCATGATAACTCAGTTACTGCGTAGAACATTTTTATAAAACCAAAGTTGTTGTTCTGGGTCTAAACCACATTTTAGTATAAAGGAATTTCAGTTTAGCCCCAAAAATGTTTGTGATATGTAAGTGCAATTGGAATTTTTTTTTTTTTTAATGTGACATTTGCAAACAAAAAGCTGGTAAGTCTATGATAAAACACTGTACAAGATTACCCGGGCACTGAGGTATTGACCACAAACAGTATTCTGCTTCATTGCCAGTGAATGAGGTTGAAGTCTATGATAAAACACTGTCCAAGCATTACCCAGGCACTGAACTGTTGACCACAAACAGTATTCTACTTCATTGCCAGTGAATGAGGTTGAAGTCTATGATAAAACACTGTCCAAGCATTACCCAGGGCACTTAACTATTGACCACAAACAGTATTCTGCTTCATTGCCAGTGAATGAGGTTGGTATGTCATGCTCTCTGGCATTTCTCCACACTGTGATTTTAAAGGAAAAATTCATTAAACTTCATTTTCAGGCCAATTTTATTTGAAGACAACATGTACGATATACTGGACCATGAACAAGCACTGTACACAAATTGAAGGGAAACAACTGTGCATTACCTTGGATGTAAAAAAACAGTTCTCTCCCTTAACCTTCATCATTATCTTCTTGATTTTTGCACAGTGCTACAACTGGAGAAAAAATTGCTCCATGCTTCATCAAGCAAAAACCCTTGCATACTGTGGCAGGAAGCATTCTGAATCCTTGCTGACAGGTCCTGTTCTCCCAAGCAGCTTACAGAGAGCACTTTTCATCCCCTGCTAGCAGCTTACAGAGAGCACTTTTCATCCCCTGCTAGCAGCTTACAGAGAGCACTTTTCATCCTTTGCTAGCAGTTCACTGAACCATCACCAGTTACAGTCAAACAAATCTGTTCTGCAAACAGAAAAAGAATACAAATATATTGCTTGGTGCTTCCTGGGTACATTGTTTTCTTTGCTGTTAGGGATGGTTTCAAAGGAGAGAGAGGTGAAAGGGGAAGGTGGTTTCAAAGGAGAGAGAGGTGAAAGGGGAAGGTGGTTTCAAAGGAGAGAGAGGTGAAAGGGGAAGGTGGTTTCAAAGGAGAGAGAGGTGAAAGGGGAAGGTGGTTTCAAAGGAGAGAGAGAGGTGAAGGGGAAGGTGGTTTCAAAGGAGAGAGAGGTGAAAGGGGAAGGTGGTTTCAAAGGAGAGAGGTAAAAGAGGAAGGTGGTTTCAAAGGAGAGAGAGGTAAAAGAGGAAGGTGGTTTCAAAGGAGAGAGAGGTGAAAGGGGGAGGTGGTTCAAAGGAGAGAGAGAGGTGAAAGGGGAAGGTGGTTTCAAAGGAGAGAGAGAGAGGTAAAAGGAGAAGGTGTGTAATAACAAACTCTTGAAGTACAGGAAAGAGTACTGTGGTGCATGACTTTTGAGTGATGTGGTGCTATGTGTGTGTGGTGGGCAGATGTGTAGTGTTCAACAACAGAGAGGAAACGGCGGCGCTGACCTCTTGGTAAGTGCACACACTATGTTGTATTGCCCAGTGATATCAGTTACTTACTTCATATTATTTCAATTATAAAAGAAAGGATAGAGAAATGTGAAAAAGGAGATTTGTCTGTTGCCTGGTCAGACTAGGTGACAGGATGCGATGAGGAGAGTGGAGACTATTTTCAGGTGTCATTTCATAGCTTTCGTTCTGTTCTTGCAAATGGTTTGCACCTTTTCTTGTGGTGTGCTCTTGTTTAATGGAAGCAGTTGTAAACTTCATTGTGGGCCCTTGCTTTTTTATGCCCGACAAAGGTTTTACAAATAAACCGGAAATTTGCAATATGCTTATTGGGTGTTGGTGGTTTTTACTCTTCAAACGTCATTGTTTAAGCACTGAATTGGAAATTGTTGAATTGTTCTACCATTTCTATTAGGTATTAAGTGAAGTGCTGTAGATTTTCTCTTTTGAAAGTTGCTTGTAAGGTTTTTTTTCTTTTTCAGGTTTTGCTGCATTCTGTGATTTGTATGGAAACTTTTGTGTCAGTTGATACTGTGTAATGGAGTACAGAATAGTGAATGAGTGGTACCATGTGGTGATTAGATTATTGTTGGGTGTTTCAGACACCCCGCACATACTGTGCCTCCAACACAGAGGACTTGGGAGTTTGTGGTGAAGCATATCAATGGTGTACTGCCCGATGCCCCAGTGATGGGGTGTGGGGTGTCTCTGGGAGGGTATGTGTATGTACATGTGTGTGTATGTGTGTGTGAGTGTGTGTGTGTGTGTGTGTGTGTGTGTGTGTGTGTGTGTGTGTGTGTGTGTGTGTGTGTGTGTGTGTGTGTGAATCAGATCAAAGATTTGCCTGATACCTTTCATATGGGTGGAGGTGGCTTTTGGAGGATAATTGTGCTTGTATGGGGGACTAGGCAAAGGAGAGAGTGGGAAAGGGTGGAGGGTAAAGGATTGAGGGGAGTTGCTGGGAGGAAATCTCTGTGTGTGTGTTCACGGTGAAGATGCTCATCCATTTCAGTGAACTACCAAAGTGCGTCATTTTTGTCGCAAAATCATCCGGTTCAGTTAACAACCAGTGTGTGCTGTGTTCATTAAAGATTTATCCTTTTCAGTGAACTAACAAAGCATACCATGTTTACAACAGAATAATCCTGTTCAACCAGTTCACAAGTGTGTCATGTTTGTCACAAAATGATCCTGTACAATCAGTGAAAAATTATGCTGCTGTCTTTATCAAGAATGATCATGTTTAGCCAAGTAACAAAGCGTGCCATGTTTCTCTTAGAGTAATCATGTTCAGCCAGCTTCAAAGTTTGCCAAGTTTACAACAGAATGATCATGTCTAGCCAACTAACAAAAGTGTGCTGTGTTTATCAAAATGCTCCAGTTATCCAAATAATAAAATGTGCCATGTTTATTACTGAATGATCCTGGTCATTAAACTAACAAGAATGCTGTGTTTATCATAGAATGATCCTGGTCATTGAACTAACAAGAATGCTGTGTTTATCACAGAATGATCCTGTTCATGAAACTAACAAGAATGCTGTGTTTATCACAGAATGATCCTCTTCATTAAACCAACAAGAATGCTGTGTTTATCACAGAATGATCCTCTTCATTAAACCAACAAGAATGCTGTGTTTATCACAGAATGATCCTCTTCATTAAACCAACAAGAATGCTGTGTTTATCATAGAATGATCCTGTTCATTAATCCAACAAGAATGCTGTGTTTATCACAGAATGATCCTGTTCATGAAACTAACAAGAATGCTGTGTTTATCACAGAATGATCCTGTTCAATTACCTGGCAGCAGCAGCAGGCAAGGATGCAGGAGTGTGTGCAGCGATGTGTATTTCGGTGGCCTGGAACGTGTTTGAGTCCTGCATATCACTAGAGAAGCCCCTCAACTTGCTCTTCTTCAATCGCTACCTGGCTCGTCTGCTGGTGAAAATGATCAGAGAGTAAGTCATTGTCATTGAATTCCTTTGTAATCTTGCATCTTTTGTATTCCTTTGTAATCTTGCATCTTTTTGTTATTGAGCACTGTTTCTGTATGCAGGTGTATGTATTGTAATTTTTTTTTTCAATAGAAGGGAGTTGTGTATCACGAGAAAGTAAGAACATGTGATCTACAGAGCGAGGAGGATGAGATCACAGACAATGACAAAGCACAGAATCAGCAAGAAGAAAAAGGGTTGCATTATAGATGGTAAACTGTTGTATCTGTCTGACGGTGATAAAGCATAGAATCAGCATGAAGGCAAAAGTTTGCATTATAGATGGTAAAACTGTTGTGTCTGTGTGTTTCAGGAACATTCATATCTTTGAGCAGCATCTGGATGTAGATCACGTCCTGGAGGTAAATGGACACACCACTTTACTTTGCTTTTTTTTTTTTTTCCATTGGCTATGTGTGTCTTTTATGTCAGTATGTGTCAGCTAATGAACAACGCAGGTAGCGTGGTTTGAAGTCATGTGCCTGTGTCTCCTTATGGGAGCCGTGGTTACTGTCCTTGATTTTTTTAATTTCCTTTGCTGCCACACCATCTGTGGCCTGTAGGTGGTCTTGTTCCGACTCCTCTATACCCAGCCACTGCCAGTCTTGTCCTGTCGTAGTCCCAGGACCAGGACCTCCGTGTAAGGCAGCAGGACACCACCCACTAAACCCCCAGCCTTTGACAGAAATTCATGAGTGGGGAGCCAGACTGAGTGAGGATCCCCATTAGAAGTGGAAACCACCACTGCAGTCTCTAAAGAACACCCCTGTGAAGGTGAGGAGGAAAGACCCACTGACCACATGGAGAACCCCTGTTCACATCAGGTAAGACTGCAACCCAGGATTCTCTTCAGACCATGCAGTGAAGACTGGCTGTGTGTAGAGTTGTACTGGGTTCACCAGTCAGTGACACAGCGATGAATGCAACTGCGGGATGTGTGCAGCAGTTTGCTTGGTGGTGGAGCCTTTTGTCAGTGTGCTCTGCAGTCATAGAAAACGAAGATGCTTCCATGGAGGTTTTGTTGTGTCACATCTGTTGGCCTCACGGAATGGCCTCTGCCTGGGAACACTTGTGACTTCCCAATTAAATGTCCTGCACTCTATGTCAGATCAGTACAGGTTTCCCAAGGAGGGTCCAGGATTGCTCCTGGCTGGTTGGCTGGGCAGTTGAACACAGTTGTTCTCTGGGCCTATTGGCAGTTGAAGACAGGTGTTCTCTGGGCTTATTGGCAGTTGAAGACAGGTGTTCTCTGGGCCTGTTGGCAGTTGAAGACAGGTGTTCTCTGGGCCTATTGGCAGTTGAAGACAGGTGTTCTCTGGGCCTATTAGCACCTTCGAGTGTGTCACTTTCTTTCAAAAAAATCCCCTGTGAGTGCGCTGACACCAAAGTTGTTAGCATGAGCACACACATCACAGTTAGGGATGGGGAGGAGAATTCAAAGCTGAGATTACCTCAATCCTCTCACCATTTTTTTGTGTGTGTGTGTTTTCTTTTTCTCTGTGTGTGTGTGTGTGTGTGTGTGTGTGTGTGTGTGTGTGTGTGTGTGTGTGTGAGCATGCACTCATGCATGCCTAACTGCTGGATTTGTGAAAGAGTCCTTTCTGACAGAGAGGAGTAGAGAAGTTGCAGAGAAAACCCTCTTGCATCATTAATCGAAAGTGAAACCAATGCATTTTCTCTGATTTATTGTTTCATGAAAAAAAAACTACAAGTCATATTTTCTTTAACCCTCTTCCTTTCATGTTACCCTATACCACTGAAACAGATGTTCATTTATTGCACCAACCCACTTATCACATGATGTCGATTTCCATATGTGTTTGATTTGACCGTGGCTGCCGGAATCACTGGAGACAGACTATGCATCTTTCTGGAAATGATGCTGGTCATAGGGGATAACTCTGTACATCAGTGTGCATCTTTCTGGAAATGATACTGGTCATAGGGGATAACTCTGTACATCAGTGTGCATCTTTCTGGAAATGATGCTGGTCATAGGGGATAACTCTGTACACCAGTGTGCGAGGAATGACCTGGAGGTGACTGTGTGATCTGTCGCCCACATCTTGCATGAAGGGAAATGGTTACCTTCACAAAGGAGGAGGAATTTGTAGGTTATAGTGAAGTAGAATTAGCAGAGACTGTGCTTGAAATCAGCACTTCTCTGAAAAGAAGATGCAGCATCAGATACTGAACTACTAGGATTTTCTTCCTAAAAATTAATTTTAAATGTTTGTAATAGCAAACCGCCAAAAAAAAAAAAAAAAAAAATGTCGTCAAATGAATCACAAGACAAAACCTCTTAGGTCTTCAGACAAGATACAAAACACTTAGGAGAAAGAAAATGAAAGAGCTATCACTTATCTTCATCCACTTCAGCACAAGATGGGCATTGAAAATGGTTTTTAAAATTACTTACCTCTCCAGATGAATGCCTTCTTTCTATTGAATCAGGAACCCCAAAATATGGGAGAGGTGGGGACTAATCCTAGCACGTAAACTCCAGAGTGAGCTCCCTTTCAAAATCAATCTCTTTTGGGTGCAGTTCACTTGGGATTCAGCATCTTTCCTCGTACACTGTAGGGAAGTGGTTGGGAATCCTAGTGCATGGACAGGTAAGTACATATCAAAATTAGTTTTTTTTGTCAGCTTCTGTCCTTGCCATAAACTGGAATCCTATTGCTTGGACAGGTAAGTACATTTCAAAATTAGTTTTTTTTGTTAGCTCCTGTCCTTGCCACAAAAAGATTTGGGTGTCTCTGATTTGTAGGGCATTAACCATGCCAAGTGGGGAAGAGCCGTCTGTTTGGATGGGTAAGTGTGGGACAAAGGAAATGATGGTGACCCAGAGATGCTGTGTTGTCAGCTGTACTGCAACACTCATGCCAGTCAGTGACTCAGGCCCCACAGTTGAAGTCATTCAGGTTGTGACCAAACACATTGACTACCAGCTGATGCGAAGCCTTTGGATATTTTCCTTTCGGAGTTTTACCAGAAACATCACATTACAACAAAGAAATGTTTGTTTATCAGCAGTGCATTTTACCACGCTAACATGGTAGTGTCATCATTATATTACATGGGTGTGTCACATTCTTAATGACAGCAACACTCCCAGTAGATCATGAGGCATCAGAACTGCCTGCAAACAAAAGTACAATGACTTATGCGTGTACATACCAGTTTTTGCTTCTCAAACCAGGAAACTGAAATATTTTGATCAATTAACTGTTGTTCAAAATGCAAAAAATTGATTTTAAAAAATCAGCTCTAAGGAACATTTTTCTGTCTAATGGTAGAAACAAATGCTAGAGGTTTTGCAGATTTTAAAAAATTTGTAAGTGACCCTAACCGCTTGGTGTTGACGAAGATTTGAAGGTGAGGATTGTTTTTTCATTCATACACACTAATTCTCTCCAGTTGTGGAGCTCTCTTCCTTGCATGCCTAGGAGCTGTTCTGTGCAGGGACAGCAGGCCTGAACAGTCCCCCAGGTTGTATGACCATCATTTGCTGTAGTGCAGTCACACACTGTACCTCTTTGTGGAGCCTGATACAGTCCCTCAGGTTGTACGGCCATCATTTGCTGTAGTGCAGTCACACACTGTACCTCCGTTGTGGAGCCTGGTACAAAGCTGAGTACATTGACGTATATCTCTGTCCCTCACAGCCCTTCCCCATCCCCTCTGTGTCACATCAAAACACCAGTTGTTCTCTTTACTGTTTCACACCTCAACAGCAGCTGGCCTCTAGGATTGTTAGACCAGGTGGTAGCTGTGAGAACTAGGGTTGTGGAGGGTAGAACGTCTGCAAGTGCTTCCTTCTCATGCTGGCTGTTGATTCTGTGTACGTTTGTACCATTTCATTTTTCATTTACTGTTGCAGTCTAATGCGGATTCCCTTTTGGCATTTCTGCTTTCGTAATGTCATGACCCCTGTTTGTGTGCGAAGTGAAGGCCTGTTGCTAACAATGATATTGTGTCACAGTGCAGCGCATCCACAACACACACACAATAGTCACCAGACTCTATAGCGACATATGCCGTTGTTATCCCTTCAGAGCAACACGATTCGTGAGTTTGATTCCCGCTGCACGTCCAAGCTGTTTGGGTACGAGACGTGTGATGACTACTACAAGGAGGCCTCGCTGCATGAGAAGGTGCATGCCCTGCAGGTGCCTGTGCTGACCCTCAACGCTGCCGATGACCCCTTCTCTCCCCTGCATGGTCTGTGTGTCTCTGTCTCTGTATCTCTGTGAGTGAATGCTTTGTGTTTGTGTGTGTGTGTATGTGTATTCAATTTGTGTTGGTGAGTGGTTGTTTAGAGGAATTGTCGACATAAAGAGGAATGAGGGAAGTTACAGAGGGCTGAGTGAAGAAGGGTTACAGGTCAAAAATTTACATTTGATGCCTAGATTTACATTTGATGTCAATGTATTAGACATTTTTTTAAAATGTCGCCCATATTTGTGAATGTATTTGGGTGTGTGCAACTTTCTCGGTTTTAACTATCAGAGTGGAAAATGGCCATCATGCAGATTTGGTAAAAACTGTCTAGTCATGAAGCATTGGTGGGTTGGGAGGAGGCAGTTTGTGTGAGAAGTTCCTGGAGAAAACGGGATGTTACCTTGTTGTTTTTGTTGTTGTTGTCGTTGTTTTCACGAAAGAGTGTTGAATGATTGTCCCTTCATTTTACCATCCATCATATCACATCCAACGCCAGTAAGTCATGAGCGTGCTACAACACGCTCAGGGTGGTGGTTGTAGAACATCAACCACTACATTCCATAGGCCAGTAGTCCAGCAGGTGAAGTGTGAATGTTGAGCCGTGTTGGTCTCCTTTCCCAGTACCCTGGTGTGAGCTGGGTAGTTCCTGTGTTTCGGTAACCCATGGAAGGCTGACGGGGATGACAAGGTCTTGTGTGTGTACCTAAATGAAGTGAGCTTAGACACTCCAAGGTCTGCATATAGGTCAGTTTGTCAGACCTGAAAAATCCCTCCCATGTCACCCATCTGACAATACCTGGATTTGAACTCATGGTCCTCACACTGGAGGTCCACCACTGTCACCATGGGGCTGTCCAGTTTTTGGATAGCAGACTGACTGATTCCCATGTGTCCAAATTTCCTTAATTAACCTAACGTTTTTAGAACTGCCAGCTTTCCTTGATTAACCTAACGTTTCTAGAACTACCAGCTTTCCTTAATTAACCTAACGTTTCTAGAACTACCAGATTTCCTTAATTAACCTGACGTGTCTAGAACTACCAGATTTCCTTAATTAACCTGACGTTTCTAGAACTACCAGCTTTCCTTAATTAACCTGACGTTTCAAGAACTACCAGCTTTCCTTAATCAACCTGACGATTCTAGAACTACCAGCTTTACTTAATCAACCTGATGTTTCTAAAACTACCAGCTTTCCTTAATCAACCTGATGTTTCTAGAACTACCAGCTTTCCTTAATTAACTCAACATTTCTAGAACTACCAGCTTTCCTTAATTAACCTGACGTTTCTAGAACTACCAGCTTTCCTTAATTAACCCAACATTTCTAGAACTACCGGCTTTCCTTAATTAACCCAACATTTCTAGAACTACCAGCTTTCTTTAATTAACCTGACGTTTCTAGAACTACCAGCTTTTTTCCCCAAACTGTTTAATACTTGTTTTAAAAGGAATACTTGAATACAAAAAGTGTCATGAATTGAACTTTCAAAGGTCAGTTTTTTTTCAATCACGAAGTTAGAATATGTGATCTGCCACCTTAAATTCTGCGTAACTATCTGAATGCAGGTGTAGTTTTTGTGGTGTCTGTTTTTGCTTTGGTCATGCTAATAACTGAACGTTGTGGTAGCTTATCTTTGAACTTTCAAAGGTCAGTTTTTTTCAATCACGAAGTTAGAATATGTGATCTACCACCTTAAATTCTGCGTAACTATCTGAATGCAGGTGTAGTTTGTGGTGTCTGTTTTTGCTTTGGTCATGCTAATAACTGAACATTGTGGTAGCTTATCTTTTCATAAAAAGTCTGGAATCCATTGGAATCTCAGAGGGGACACCCACTTTTGGTCATTTTGCACGCTGCCTCTGAAGTTCAGTGTAGTAAAAGGGCATCTGATTTGTCTACAAAGCTTTGTGAACTGCAGCCTGAGTTGCTGATTTGTTCACACTTGTCGACTGGACTGTGACCTGTCGCTGCCATTCATTGTCACACTTGTCGACTGGACTGTGACCTGTCGCTGCCATTCATTGTCACACTTGTCGACTGGACTGTGACCTGTCGCTGCCATTCATTGTCACACTTGTCGACTGGACTGTCGCCTGTCACTGCCATTCATTGTCACACTTGTCGACTGGACTGTGACCTGTCGCTGCCATTCATTGTCACACTTGACACCAGCTGAAAAAAATGTCTTCTTTCCCCGACCCCCTCACGCAGGGTTCTTTTCTTTCAAACACAAATCACTTCAGTATAGGGCTTTGAAGTAAGCACTCAGTCATTACAAGGCAAAAAGGAATACCTGAATACAAAAAGTGTCATATATTTTCCTTGGTCAGAATGTGTCTGTTCGTCATCCACATATGGTTGGTTATAAAGTGTCTGTTTTCCATCTACAATTTTTTTTTTTTTTTTTTTTTGTGATTACAATGTGTCTGTTCCCAATCTGCACATTTTTTCTTTGGTTACAGTGTGCCTGTTTTCTATCTACATGTTTTTGGGTTTTTTTTCCCCCTTTTGTTACATTGGATCTGTTCTCCATCTACACATTTTTAACTTTGGTTACAATGTGTTTGTTCTCCATCTACATATTTTTAACTTTGGTTACAATGTGTTTGTTCTCCGTCTACACATTTTTAACTTTGGTTACAGTGTGTTTGTTCTCCGTCTACACATTTTTAACTTTGGTTACAGTGTGTGTTGTTCTCCATCTACACATTTTTAAACTTAGGTTACAGTGTGTTTGTTCTCCATCTACATTTTTAACTTTGGTTACAGTGTGTTTGTTCTCCATCTACACATTTTTAACTTTGGTTACAGTGTGTTTGTTCTCCATCTACACATTTTTAACTTTGGTTACAGTGTGTTTGTTCTCCATCTACATATTTTTAACTTTGGTTACAATGTGTTTGTTCTCCATCTACACATTTTTACTTTGTTACAATGTGTCTGTTCTCCGTCTCCACATTTTTAACTTTCGTTGCAAGTTGTTGTTCTCCGTCTACACATTTTAAACTTTGGTTACAATGTGTTTGTTCTCCATCTACACATTTTAATTTTGTTACAATGTGTTTGTTCTCCATCTACACTTTTTTAACTTTGGTTACAATTTGTCTGTTCTCCATCTACACATTTTTAACTTTGGTTACAATGTGTCTGTTCTCCATCTACATATTTTTAACTTTGGTTACAATGTACATCTGTTCTCTGTGTACACATTTTTACCTTTGGTTACAATGTGTTGCCAGCCATACCTGTGGAGGATGCTCATCAACGACCACATCGCCATAGTGATCAGCTCCCATGGAGGTCACATTGGCTTCCTAGAGGGTACCCTCCCATGTGGCAAGAACTACATGTACCGCTGGTTTACACAGTTCGTGGATGCTGTTTTCAAGCATGGCATTAAAGACGAGTAATGGCAAGAGACTGATGATTGTGTCCTTGTGACCATTCATCTAACACTACATCTTTATGCACATACTAGTGTGTTCTTCACATGATGAATTCAGTCTTTCAGTACAACAGCAGGTTAAACAAAATGTTGATTTGTGTTGTTGTGTAATGTGTCCAGTTTGACTGGTGACCCAATTCGTTGAACTGGAAATTACTGTGGTTTGATCTCTCAGTATGAATGCTGTTAAAACGCATCCAAGTCAAACACCTGCTTATAGTTCACAATTCTCTTTTAGTAAGTCAGTGTCCACATCTTAGTCAAACAGAGTTTCTAGTTCACAATTTTGTCTTGAAGTCAGGGCTTTGACTTTTCCTTGCAGATTACAGCAAAATGAACAAAAAGGTAAGAATTCAGTTGTAAAAAAAATGTTCATGACCAAAAAAAAAAAAAAGAAAAATGGCAGTAGATTTGTCAGAGAGCTGTTGCTTTTAAGTATGCTAGCAGATGACACTGATGGTGCCAGATCGTGCGTAAACATCTTGGTAAGAACAGGCATCACCTTGTGTCTGCCCTGTTGAAGGGAACAGTGTCATGTTCTTTGGTAGTGTGTCAGTAAGACGAGGCCAACAAAATCTGTACAAACAGAGGGGTCACACCAGTTGGTGCTGAGACTTGTGTCAGATTACGCCTTTCACAATGCACATTTCCACAGTTTTCTTTAGGTCAGGTTGGAGGAAGGATGAGAGGGGAGAAGGTCGTGCCAAAGGACCCCCACCTCCACCCCTTTTCCCTAGAATATCAGGGGGGGTTTGCTTCTCCTCACTGGGAGCTGAAGTGAGTGTTTGACTGCAGAGGGGGACAGAATGAGATTTCTGCTAGGCATCAGTAGAAGATTGTTACTGGCTGGTGTTATACACGTTATTTTGCTGTCTTTCAGTAAAAACCACTCATGTTTTTACCATGCTTCAGAAAATTACACTCGGACAGTTTGTTGCGAATTGTCAGAGGTGTGTGTGTCTGTGTGTGTGTTTGTGTGTGTGTGTGTTTGTGTGTGCATGCACACGTGCGCGGGCATGCATGCGTAGCAGTGACAGATGACAAATAATCCTTTTATGCTGTTGAACAAATTTACAAGTTTATGAAAAATATGAAGTGTGTGAGTAAATGTATGTACGTGCATGCACAAATGCATGCGTATGTGTGTACTTGTGTGAAAGGTTATAATAGTTGTGAATAAGAACAATGGTCTAGAGCAATCACCTTTTTTTATGATGTTATCGTTGTCAAATTGTTGACAAAATGCTGCTGAAATAAACACAGCGATATTAGTTGAATAGCAGACACTGTTTTACACTAAAAAGATAACAGTTAAAGTACATAACAGGTGAAGAATAATGTCTTTTTGTAGCACTGATCGTAAATACACATCCATTTATTGTGATCATATAACGGGAAAATCTGTCGTTCTTACTGAGGTACCTGAAATGTAGAAGTACTTGGCACAGATGCTAGTTTGCATAAGACTTAGAAAACAGTTGCGAACATCGTTATCAGAAATTCATCAATTTCAGACATACATACCTAGCATGAGATACAATGGACTTTCGCTTTCATTGTTGAGGACCTAGTTCTGTATCATATAGACATTAAGTATTGTACATTGTAATAATTCTGCTGTAAGTGAGTATTTTCAATAGCATAATGTCAGTGTTTGTCTTCCTCACAAATACCTGTCCAAACAATTGCCTTATCACCACTTGGCATGGAACATCACCGTAGTATCAGGATCCCCAAAGGAAAAAAAAACTGGGAGAGATTAGGAACTGACCTTGCTTCCATTCCCAGTCAGAGTGATTGCCTGTTGTTCACTTCATCAAAACATATTCAAATTAGCTCAGTTTTCTCTTTTTCCTGGGTGGAGAGACACTCCCCTTTCTGCTGTCCGGTTTTCGCACTTTGTTATTTTTCGGCGCTATGGATTCGTTCAAACTCAGCCTTCATTTCTGAAGGATAAGCTCTCATTTCTTCATTTCTCAAAGGGGACTTTGGCTGATAATTCCTGCACATTATGTTCAGTTGCCGCCTCTCTCCAACTGTCGGCCCATCTTTGTTCACCTTGGTCTTCCTTGTCTCCTCAATGCTCACTGCCGTTTCCAGGGCTGCACATGTCTCCTCAATGCCCACTGCGGCTTCCAGGGTGTCACATGTCTCCTCAATGCCCACTGCGGCTTCCAGGGTGTCACATGTCTCCTCAATGCCCACTGCGGCTTCCAGGGTGTCACATGTCTCCTCAATGCCCACTGCAGCTTCCAGGGGGTGTCACATGTACTCCCCTCAATGCTTCCAGGGCGTCACATGTACTCCTCAATGCTTCCAGGGCGTCACATGTACTCCTCAATGCTTCCAGGGCGTCACATGTCTCCTCAATGCTTCCAGGGTGTCACATGTCTCCTCAAGGCCCACTGCGGCTTCCAGGGCGTCACATGTCTCCTCAATGCTTCCAGGGTGTCACATGTCTCCTCAATGCTTCCAGGGTGTCACATGTCTCCTCAATGCTTCCAGGGCGTCACATGTCTCCTCAATGCTTCCAGGGCGTCACATGTCTCCTCAATGCTTCCAGGGTGTCACATGTCTCCTCAATGCTTCCAGGGTGTCACATGTACTCCTCAATGCTTCCAGGGCGTCACATGTCTCCTCAATGCTTCCAGGGTGTCACATGTCTCCTCAATGCCCACTGCGGCTTCCAGGGCGTCACATGTCTCCTCAATGCTTCCAGGGCGTCACATGTCTCCTCAAGGCCCACTGCGGCTTCCAGGGCGTCACATGTCTCCTCAATGCTTCCAGGGCGTCACATGTCTCCTCAATGCTTCCAGGGCGTCACATGTACTCCTCAATGCTTCCAGGGCGTCACATGTCTCCTCAATGCTTCCAGGGCGTCACATGTCTCCTCAATGCTTCCAGGGCATCACATGTCTCCTCAATGCTTCCAGGGCGTCACATGTCTCCTCAATGCTTCCAGGGTGTCACATGTCTCCTCAATGCTTCCAGGGTGTCACATGTCTCCTCAATGCTTCCAGGGCGTCACATGTCTCCTCAATGCTTCCAGGGCGTCACATGTCTCCTCAATGCTTCCAGGGTGTCACATGTCTCCTCAATGCTTCCAGGGGTGTCACATGTCTCCTCAATGCTTCCAGGGTGTCACATGTCTCCTCAATGCCCACTGCCGCTTCCAGGGCGTCACATGTCTCCTCAATGCTTCCAGGGCGTCACATGTCTCCTCAATGCCCACTGCCGCTTCCAGGGCGTCACATGTCTCCTCAATGCTTCCAGGGCGTCACATGTCTCCTCAATGCCCACTGCCGCTTCCAGGGCGTCACATGTCTCCTCAATGCCCACTGCGGCTTCCAGGGTGGCACATGTCTCCTCAATGCCCACTGCGGCTTCCAGGGTGGCACATGTCTCCCCAGTGCCCACTGCTGCTTCCAGGGCGGCACATGTCTGCTCTTACCACACATGCTGTCTTCATGCCAACACTCGTGAGACTGCGTCTCCTGCTCTTGATGTTCCCCATTGCCACTTCATAACTCACGTGACGATTGGACCAAGGTGACGCAGAGTCCACTTTGTGAGAAGGATGTTCAGGTCAGCCTGCGTGTCGGGCCACCAGTCTTGATACAAGCACAGTTCAGAGGTCCGTGGAGGCAGACCAGAACCTTGTAGATGAAGAGGAGCAGTTGGGGAATTCTTAGGAGATGTGCTGCCTTGCTTGTCCCCATCCCCCTCCTCCCCCCCTACCCCCCACCCCCCACCCCTCCTACAAGTATCAGGATCTCGCGTTTGAGCGGTTGCCCGAGTGGAGGAAATTCAACAGGTGCTCCTGCTGCGAAAGGGCAAACCTCAGTAGACAGCTAGGAGACCTGGACATCCTCAGACCATGACCAAGCCCTGCATGACACAGGATTGTTCAGTGCTGATGTGGATGAATGTGGTACGGCTGATGACATTGATGAGTTCTGTGTTGATGATGTTTATGGAAATCATGATGTTGATCAGTTCCAAATTCAGAGGTTTCTCACATGAGAACTTTCAATTTCCAGTTCCTGGTCTCTTGTCGGAGTCACCCTCCCCCCCCTTCTATCTTAAACCTTCTCCTCCTCAGAATGTGCGTATGAAGTCCTTTCCAAAATGACCATGCTGGATGTGTCTGAGCTGGTTCCTGTGGTTTTGTACTTTCTTTTACAAACCAAGCGGTAAACCTCCGTCTTTTACCTTCATGCATGCTTGCTGTTCAGCTGCTAACCTTTTCTTCCTAGGATTCCTGGATGTTGTTCCTAAGATGTTTTCTCTCATGTTTATCCTTAGTTAGGGGGGTGTTTATCCTTCATGATGTCCCTGAGAGTATTTGTGCCTTGCTGAAGTTTCGGCCTCTTTGGCGTCTCCTTAGCTTTGGTTTTCCTGTGGTCATTTTGGGCTCAGCTCCTTGTCTGCCTTTTCTCTTCCCTTGTCCTCCCTTTTGAGTCTGGCGGTCAGTCTAGTCCAGTCCTTCGGTCACCTCCAAGAACTGAAAAAAAAAGGAAGAAAAAAAAGAAAAAGAACAGACAGATAAATGATTTAAGGATATATATATAGAGAGAGAGAGAAAGAGAGAGAGAGATGTATGTATGTGTGTATATATGTATATATATATATATATATATATATACGTGTGTGTGTGTGTGTATGGGGAAAAAAAACTGAAAAATGAAAAAGGAGAAAAGAAGGGAAGAATTATAAAAGAAATCAGTAGAGAAAAAGAGAATGAAGAATTAAAGAGGAGAAACAAAAAGATCTTTTTTTTAAGAAAGGGCCTTCTTCCCTGAGAGGGAGGCATTCCTTTGGATGAGAGTGTCCTGTCAATGATCACTGAAGGCTCTCTGCATTTTGTGTCTCCAACTCTGCCGTGAGGTCAGTCTGAACACTTCTCACTTGCATTCTTCCTGGAGATCGAGTCGTGAGCCTCAACCCCTCAGATGCTTGATTTTCTCATTGCTGTTTGGAGGTCGTTCCAGAAGTACCTGTGCTTTGCCATTCAGGGAAGGGTCTTTTCTCTCGAGCCCTCCCTTCTGTCTTGTTTCTCTGCCCTTGGCTATTCGCCAGGGTGATGGGCATGATTATTCTGAAGTGAGACAGAGAACCGATCCAGTGCCTTTGAACTGTCTGGGTGACCTCTCCAAAAGAACCAGGACCCAGAGGTTCTGGCCGAGGATCTTTCCACTCTCAAAGAAACCCTCTTCTCTCTAAACTTTCTGGTGGACCTGGAGAAGTCTGACTGGGTCCCTTTTGAGCATTTTGTTCTCTTAGGTATGCATTTTTTTTTTTTTGATGGGATCAGAATCTGGTTGCCTTCTGGCACCAGGGTGGGAAGGATCCAGTCCTTTGCCCAGTTCCTTTAACAGTCTCAGCCTGTGTCTCCTTGCAGTCTCCAGACTGTGAGAGGACAAGCTTCTGCAGCTACAGAGCTCGTCCTCCTGAGTGCTGTCTGTCTGCAGCCTCTTCAGTAAGCTCTGAGTATCACCTTGGGCCAGTCATCGGCTATTTGGGAATGTTACTGCTGTGACCCAGACTTCCATGTCTGCCAGCAGCCGCCAGCATTTTGTTGTGCAGCAGGCTGCAAGTCACAGACAGGCTTGGGCAGGTTTTGTCTGTGTGGCGTGACTGAAGAGCTGGAAACACTTGACCGTCTTTGGAGGATAGTGGGTTGCCCAGGTCGCAACACACCCCTGCTGATTTCACATTGGCCTTTTCGGTTCGAATCTCCCTGTTGTCACAGCACTTTCACTATATACTATATGCATTTTTGTACTACATTACTTCTGCACATATTTCAAGGCACTGGTAGTATTTATGTAATTTGTGTGCAAAAGGGCTTTGAGGTGGCACAGTGTTTGAAAGGGTATTTGAAGTGGCACTATCAATACTCATTCTCCCATTGTCTTGGGAAGGGGTCTTCTGCTGTTCCTGATGCTGGGTGTGAGAAAATTTTTTGTCTTTGACGTGTGCTTGCTTCTTGTCACTTTGTGCCTTGACTGGAGGGAGAGCAGGGTCGACGCTTTCTGCCTGCACACTAACCGCGGAGACCTTCACCATGATGCAGACTTCTAGGCTTGAGGAACTGTACAGGGACATTCTCCTGTAGGGTCAGTGTCACCCTCATCAGGTGAACGTGCTTCCTGACATCCTTTTTCAATATGCCGGCATTTGTTTGGACAGGCAAATACAAGACAAAGGAATTTTATTACTGAAAGTAGTTCTATGAAATACCTGTCCAAGCACAAGGACGCCCTCCCACCTCCCCGCTTTATCAGGAAAAGGTGCAAAAACTGAGCTAGTTAGAATATGTTTTAATGAAGTGAAATCTCAAAGGGCATTCACTCTTGTTTGCTGACTGGGACAGTTAACTGGCAAGGTTAGCTCTGTGCATTTTGTTTTTGGGGGTGAGAGTGGATTCTGGTGATATGACAATGTTCCACGCCAGGTGAAAACAAGGCATTTGTTTGAACAGGTAAGTATTTTGTAAAACTACTTTTAGCAAGAAAGTTCCTGTTTACTGGTATGTATTATGGTTGATCAGTTAGTAATCAGCGTTACGCCCCTAGCTGAGAAATCTCTTCAGGCAAAGACTTTGGATCCTACATGCCCGTGCTTTATACGTCAAGACATTTGAAATGTGCGCCCCAGTGTGCAAGTTGTTGGTTCACATACATGCATACATGTTAACTAATGTATGTTAACCACTTCAAGGGCATCTCTGTTCTGTCCTGTATATTTTGTTTCTTCATTATTGAAAAAAAAGAAGAAGACTAATGTAGGTCAACCACATGACTTTAAGCAGGCAGGTGAGCTTGGGGTACTGATGCTGTATTGTTGTTGTTGTTTTCACTGAAATGGATATGAATCTTCACTTTATTTTAAAGTTGTCATTACTTCTGTCTTTCAAGGGAAATGACGTCCAGATGTGGACCAGTGGGAAAGAAGACCTCTCCTGTTAGTATACCTGTATGAGCCACTGTTTTAGACACACTGTGTACACTGTCTTCAAAGGGGAATGTTGATGTCCAGATGTGGACCAGTGGGAAAGAAGAGACCTCTCCTGTTAGTATACCTGTATGAGCCACTGTTTTAGACACACTGTGTACACTGTCTTCAAAGGGGAATGTTGATGTCCAGATGTGGACCAGTGGGAAAGAAGACCTCTCCTGTTAGTATACCTGTATGAGCCACTGTTTTAGACACACTGTGTACACTGTCTTCAAAGGGGAATGTTGATGTCCAGATGTGGACCAGTGGGAAAGAAGACCTCTCCTGTTAGTATACCTGTATGAGCCACTGTTTTAGACACACTGTGTACACTGTCTTCAAAGGGGAATGTTGATGTCCAGATGTGGACCAGTGGGAAAGAAGACCTCTCCTGTTAGTATACCTGTATGAGCCACTGTTTTAGGCACACTGTGTACAGCTGAAGTCTAACACCTTTTGCACACTTCCATGGGTAATGGAATATTGAAAAAAGACATTTTTTTTTAAAATTGTATTTAGGGTCAGGGTCAACCCCAATGAATACATTTGCTATAATGCTGCAAAAAGTTTTGGCTAAGTTCTGAGCGCACATTCTGTAGAGAATTGTTGCAGTGAAGTGGAGCAGCAGCAGTTGTGTCACTCTGTGATGTTTCTTCTCTGACCGTTGCCCAGCAGGACGGAGATTTCTCTTGTGACTGTCTGTGTGTTGGTAGGGTAGGTGGACTATGTTAAGCCACACTTCATCAGATTGTGTGTGGCGATTGGAGGGTCAGAGTCTGCATAGGATTTCATGATGGGGACTCTAGGGGTTAAAACAATGTCAGGAAACAAATGAAACCAGCAGTGGTGTGGAGCTTCAGTCACTGTTGAGTCAGTTGTGACCCCACAGCTGTGCTGAGCTGTTGGGCTGAGAACAAACACACACCTCATTTACATAAGGTCAGTGTGTGCATGCAAATCAAAAGGCTGCCACTCGTGACTGGACTCTTGTGCGTGTGGCGTTTTGAATGTATCAGTTTGGAGGCCCTCGCCCACCAAATCAACATGCAGGGTATGCATGTTTTTGTTAGATGTTGTGTTCATACCAAGATGCAGTGACTATGATCAGCCATGTTTTCTGTGAATAATAAGGGAGTGTCACAAAATCTATTTTGGCATCATGTTTACAATCAGAACATTAAGCACGCCCAACTAATTCATAATTGAAAACTGATTAAATGTGTGTGCATATTTTTTGGCAATGAACTTAATGCTAACTGTAAAATTACATAATATGTAGGCGTAAGCCTGCCATTCTCATACACTTTCCTTTCTTTCTACACTCACCCTCTTCTCTCTCTTCTCCTTTTGCCGTTCTGTTTCCCATTGTTCTTACAAAATACAGGTGTATGTACATAATAATGCATGTAGATGCTGTTTACAGTGTCGTACATGAACAAGTCACAGAAGAGTTCCACCATGAACTAGTTCATTTGTGCTGTGCTGCAGAAATTGTGCCAGGGGAATAGGATGAAATTGCTATGGGAACCAGGGTATAAGTCATGAGAATGTTGAGGATCAAACTGCTATGGGAACCAGGGTGTAATTCATGAGTATATTCAGGTTTCTGTGGGGGAACATCAGAGCGTACATTCAACCTCCACCAGCTTTTCACATGTAGATTTATCACTTTTTACCTGCCATGAAGGTTGTGTGTCAGGTAAGACAACCTACAACAGAGCATGTGCAGAGTCCAGCGCCTAGGAGGAGATTGCCTCTGACAGCAGTTCTGAAAACCATGTGCAAAGAAATGACAGAAATGTTGAGAAGGAAAACTGAAAGCAAGCCATGTTTTAAAACAAGAATGCTAACTGTCTCTGTGGCAGTGGATTTCTTTTCTTGTTCTGTTCTAGCAAGTCCACAAACAATTTTTGCTCCAGGTAAATCTGAAGTAACCCAGGATTGAGCACTTCAAATAGATTCTATCTGGAAGTGCAGTGTTCTCAATTCTCAAAGAAAGGATGCAGAAGTACGTCTGAAGTATCATTCACTGTACCATGTCAAAGTCTTTCGCAAACAACAGTCAGTTTTTCACAGCGTTTGACCAAATCTTGTTGTGGCTGACGCATATCAAACACACATCATAGACTGTCGCATGCATCCTTTCTACAACAGGCATCCACTTCTGTTTCCCTTCATTCTATGACCCTAACATCCACACTTTGCAGTAGGTTTGAGAACAGAATTGAGCACTTTGTTCAGCCCCCCTCTTCTGTTCACAAGAGCTCCCATGGTTCTTTCACACACTGAAACAGATGCTATGGTAGAGGTTGAGTGTACACATAGTTCCATGATCTGATGATATTCACATGATATGTTATGTGCCACAAAGTGTGTTTATGCAGACAAATTTATCCATTTGACTTGTGTATGTGTCAACTTGTCATAAATTTCACACGTGTGTCTTTTTTGTGATGGGTGTGTTTTAGCACTGATCTTTGGCCTATGCACCAGCAATAGCAGCAAATCTAGCATATTTGAATCATTGTAATATGATAATCGCTTTAAAATGTATATTTTCTTGTGATTTAGATGAGAAACAGCACATGTTTTATCTAACAAGACGCACGTGTTATTTGTGAAAAATGTATGTTTTGTGTGTGATGATGGATTTCCATTTGCTTCCACCATGTGATAGAATTGAAATCAAAACCAGAGACCTTTTTTAAGTTCATTTTGCTTTTTTGAGCATGATTTTCTTCTTTGTTGATCTTATTCTCAGGTGTGTACAGGTGATTGTTTAATCTCCCCCCCCCCAACACTTCAACATGATTTTGTCCTTTTCACCTTTTTCTTTTCTTTTTTAATAAATATTTTCAAGTTTTCTTCCCTGAGATGGCCTCTGAGGTCAGTTGTGCTTTAAACAGCATGAAGTGACAGCAATCCACCACCTCCGTGTGAAATTCCTGTGATGTCAGTTTCATCGTGACAGGGAGGTGTTTCATCGTAGCGTGGGACCATCTTCTGGACTGGGCATCTGCAAGACGATCACTTTACAAGCTGCTGTATTACACTGTGCATGTTCATGTGAAGGGAAAGTGTAGATGCACATAGTTTATGCATTTGTGATCTTTTCATTGTCGTTCATTTGGCACCAGTAGTTTCAGCAGGGATGCTATGGATTTTCCCTAGTGAATTGTCAAACTGCCCAGAAGTTTCCACAGTTGTGTCATTCCCTTTGACTTGCTCTGTTGATAATCTTTCGCAAAACCTCACCCCAACAGTGTAGGCATTCACCTTCTGTCCATCTAATAGCACTCACCATCAGTCTGCCGGCACCAGACTGGGCAGCAACTCTAACCCCGCGACAGGAGCAGGGTAGCCAAGGAATCACACCTGGTGTTGCCATGAACGCTTCAGTGATCACATCTGAGGGCAGGTAGGGATAGATCAGGAAGGGGGTGGGAACTCCATGGAGTCTTCAACTCCACCTCCCCACTCCCCCACTCTGTCCCATTTGCTAGAGTCTGAAAATGAAAGCATACTAAAGGCTCATGCTTGGAGGAAACGTAAGGATGATTACAAAAACACAGGGGGGTGGGATGGGTCATAACAACATGTCTTAGCATTTCTGCTGGATAATGTAAAGAGGGAGCAGGTTAGTTGCAGATTTGTCCAGACAAACCTCTGCAAAAAAAAAATTAGGAGTGTAATCTGTGAGTGTAAGCACTTCACTAAATGAGGTAATAGGATAAATGCTGCGTCTCACCCCCTACCCTTTCCCCTACCAGCAATCCACAGGCAGCAGTCAATGTCAAGCCGTCAAGAGGCAACCCACCGGAGGAGACACTGCACTGCCGCCGAGTCACTTCAGTGGTGTTCAGTGGCGCCTGTTCTGATCTAACATACGCAGGACACCACCTACTAAGCCCCCTACTGACGATAATAATTGCTTAGTCGCGAGCCGGCGTGAGTGAGCTGTCCCTCCGGAGGGCGCCACCACGTCCGTCCAACGACAGCCCCCATGGACCGCCGATACCGGTGACCCCGACGGAACCAAACCAAGGCCACAGACGTGGAGAGGACATCGAAACTGAGGTCACCATGAGAGCAGGGCATGAAGGGCCACAGAATTTGAGACTTTTTTTTTTTTTTTTTTTTATGCTGATCGATGAGAATGAGGATGATTATGATGATGCTACGGATTTCCATTTCGGTCTGAGACTACATGACAGGGCTGTACTCTACGCTTCCTTCATAATATATCCCGGCGTCAACCAGCCCGAGAGATACAGACACCTGCAGTGTTGGTCAGGAAATTTGAGCAACACTCTCAGAAACGCATCCATTAAGTGGATGAAACTCGACTGTGTGGTCCCAGTCTTCCCAACTGAGTCCGCAGCAAACTCAACTCTGGGTAGGAGCCCGTCGGGGCAGAAAAAGCTACCAAGGAGAAGCTGGAAATCCCTTCTCGCTGCCCCTGTATTCTATGTTAGATGCTATGTGATGATCTCTGTGTTAGACCATGGGTGGACTGCAGTCACTGCAGCCAGTTGTGTCTACAGAAGGTGTGCTGTATGGTTGGTATTGTGGGTGGACTGCAGTCACTGCAGCCAGTTGTGTCTACAGAAGGTGTGCTATATGGTTGGTATTGTGGGTGGACTGCAGTAACTGCAGGCTGGTGTGTCTACAGAAGGTGTGCTGTATGGTTGGTATTGTGGGTGGACTGCAGTAACTGCAGGCTGTTGTGTCTACAGGTGTGCTGTATGGTTGGTATTGTGGGTGGACTGCAGTCACTGCAGCCAGTTGTGTCTACAGAAGGTGTGCTGTATGGTTGGTATTGTGGGTGGACTGCAGGAACTGCAGCCAGTTGTGTGTACAGAAGGTGTGTCCTGTACTAGATACTGTGGATGGACTACCACAACAGCAGCCAGCAGTGTACATTGGAAAGTCCTCACCCAGGAGACAAAAGTCAACTCTAGATGGGCATAAACAAATAGTTCAGTGGAAAAAAGCAGAACTCAGTGGTTCCAATTATTATCAGTGAAGAATTGAATATTTATACTTTAACGTTGCTGCACCTTTATAGAGTCTTGGTCTGTTCTGAGCTGGAATGCGGTTGTGTTTTTTGTACAGCTGTGGGAGACTCTCTTATCTGGAACTCTTGGATCCTATTCATCAAGAGCTTCGTCTCTGTCATGGAGCATTCCGCACCACCCCTGTGTACAGCTGTACGCAGAGACAGATGAACCCATATCATCCAACACAGGCTGAAACTATCCTTGAATTACTATCTAGATTGATCTGTGAATGGGAAAACCCCACTTATGACTGTTTTTAATCCTCAGTTTCAATGTAAACTTGAAGAAAATCCCAACTGTATTCCTCTGCTGCACTTTGTTGGCAGCCTCATGCGCAGAATGCAGGTCTTGATCTAGTTGTGTCTGACTTCTCCAAATTCCAGATAAGCCTCCATGGACCTTTTTCACACCAGAAATCCGCTTTGATCTTGCTGCTTTTTGCTGAGAATCAACCAGTCCTCAGGCATAGTAGGCATTGTTTGCCAGTCTCTGTACAAAATTTCCGTCCTTTGAGAAAATATTTACTGATTGTTCAAAGTCCAAAGATGGAGTGGCTTGTGCAGTCTATTGCCCAAGTGTTCCTTCTCATATATTATCAAGCATATTCCGTCAGATAGTTCTGTTTACTCTGCTGAACTTATTGGTTCTAGCTCTGAAGATAATCTCTCAGTCTACAAACAAGAACTTTCTTATTTTGTCCAATTCATTGTCAGCTTTGGAGGCCATAGCTGGCCATAACCTCCATCATCCTGAACTTCTAAACTTTAAAAAAAAATTTTCATTATTTGAAAGTGGAAGGTTACAACATTGTTCTTGATAGGGTTTCCCAGTCATGTTGGCATTCAGGGAAATGAAATGGCTGATCATTTGGCCAGGAATGCCACAACAAAGAAACTGTTCAGTATCTCTATCCCCTACACAGACTTGAAACCAAAGGTTAATGATTATATTAGAGACCTCTGGCAGGTGGACTGGGATACAGAAAATGGATAACAAACTTTTCTAGATCCATCCAAACCTGAAAGAGTTCCTCTCATCTACTTCTGGTGGTTGTAAAGAAGAAACAGTTTTTATGTCAGCTGCACACTGGCCATTCATTTTTAACTCATTTGTATCTTTTAAACAGTGAAGAAGCTCCACATTGCATCTCATGGGATAAACATCTCAGCATTAGGCCCATTCTTCTGGAATGTAGTGAGCTACATGGTGTCAAACATAAACACTTTCTGGCAAGCTCAATGAAGACCTTGCTCCAGGATGTTCCCCCAGACTGGATTTTTGAGTTTCTTGAAAGAAATCAATGGTTTTTTAACTAAGAAGATTTGTTTGCAACTTGAGTGTGACAGACTCTCTTTTTGCAGGTCGTTTGATGCCAATAAATAACTGGTATTGAGTTTTAACTTTGCATGTTTATTCTCTCACTTTGTTCCATTTTTTATAGTGTTCCAGGGCTTACAGCAACATCATTTGATTTGAATGCCATCCTTTTTCATCCCAAATCTCCCCCTCCTGCCCCTGTAACCACACTCTTCTCCATGTGAAATCCCTGTGACGTCCATTTCGTAGTGACAGAGGACTTGTTTACCTGCATTTTTTCTTCCTTCCATTGTTTACTTGCTTCTGTTGTTTGTTTGTTTATTTGCTTTTTGCCCTACCTTGAAGAAGACCAATAGATTGACACTCGTTACCTCTGTGTTGTGTGTTTATTTGTTTTTTTGCCCTACCTTGAAGAAGACCAATAGATTGACACTCGTTACCTCTATGTTTGTTCCAGTGACTCAGTATGTCAACATTTTGGGGGGGGGGGGGGGGGGGGGCCAAGATGGCCAGAAAAGGAATATTAGTTTTGATCCTTGGAAGATGAGTGTTTCTGTTGATGCCAGTTCAAATCGCAGAATGTTGGGATTTGCACAATGTGAGACATAAACACTTTACAGCAGACTCCATGAAAACCTTTTTTCAGAGATGTCCCCACCTGACATCTTTGAGTTTCTAAAAGAGATTAACATTTTTCATCTGATCTAAGATTTTACGGAAGAAAGGTTTTTATTGAAGTTTCTGGTGTTTTTTTAGTAGGTGTATTTTAAAGAAATGCATGAATGTTTGTTTGTGTGTGTAGGGGGGGGGGGGTTGTTGTTGTTGTTGTTGTTTTTTTATGACTTATGAGTGGGATTTTAACGTGGTGACAGCCCTGATATGACCTTTTGCAGTCGGCTGGGCTATAAGCACCATTACCTTACCTTACCTAGTCCAACCATGAATGGTCAGGCAGATCATCATGGAATTTCAGGATCAAAGACTTCCAAATGACTGAAGAGTTTTTGAGGTCTGTAGAACTGATGAAATGAGGAAGGAAGAAAGGGTTTGAGGCTGTACTATAGCAAGAAGTGTTCACTGAAAAAGGAGTCCGGGAGGAAGAGGGTGTGGCAGGATAAGGGGCAGGAAGGAAGGGGGTGTAACCCCAACTCCCCAACATCTGGGCAATGTTCTCACTCCTGCCCATTTTGTCGCTTTTCTCCTTGGGGGTCCATTCTTCTGTCCCTGCACTATCTTGTAGAATCGTGTGTAGCATGCCAGGGTTGTTTTTTTTTGTTTGTTTGATTTTTGTTTTTTTTGGTTGTAATCTGATGATTCTGTCATGAGACTGTAGACAATGTCCACATGGATGGACAGTGGCTGTGGGTCTTCATGGTCTGTTTGTCCATATTGTGTGGCTGGCTGAGATTTAGTAATAGCACTACTTTAAACTCAGTTTTCCCCATTTGATATTTTGTTTGGTCTTGTTTAGTTTTGCATTCAGTATTTTCTTTTTGAATTGATTAGTACTCTTGTTGTAGACTGGTGGTGAATATGAAGGGGAGTGTTGTAGACTGGTGGTGAATATGAAGGGGAGTGTTGTAGACTGGTGGTGAATATGAAGGGAGTGTTGTAGACTGGTGGTGAATATGAAGGGGAGTGCTGTAGACTGGTGGTGAATATGAAGGGGAGTACTCATGTTGTAGACTGGTGGTGAATATGAAGGGGAGTGTTGTAGACTGGTGGTGAATATGAAGGGGAGTGTTGTAGACTGGTGGTGAATATGAAGGGGAGTACTCATGTTGTAGACTGGTGGTGAATATGAAGGGGAGTACTCATGTTGTAGACTGGTGGTGAATATGAAGGGGAGTGCTGTAGACTGGTGGTGAATATGAAGGGGAGTACTCATGTTGTAGACTGGTGGTGAATATGAAGGGGAGTGCTGTAGACTGGTGGTGAAATGAAGGGGAGAGTACTCATGTTGTAGACTGGTGGTGAATATGAAGGGGAGTACTCATGTTGTAGACTGGTGGTGAATATGCAGGGGGGAGTGTTGTAGACTGGTGGTGAATATGCAGGGGAGTGTTGTAGACTGGTGGTGAATATGAAGGGGAGTGTTGTAGACTGGTGGTGAATATGAAGGGGAGTGTTGTAGACTGGTGGTGAATATGAAGGGGAGTGTTGTAGACTGGTGGTGAATATGAAGGGGAGTGTTGTAGACTGGTGGTGAATATGAAGGGGAGTGTTGTAGACTGGTGGTGAATATGAAGGGGAGTACTCATGTTGTAGACTGGTGTGTGAATATGAAGGGGAGTGTTGTAGACTGGTGGTGAATATGAAGGGGAGTGTTGTAGACTGGTGGTGAATATGAAGGGGAGTGTTGTAGACTGGTGGTGAATATGAAGGGGAGTGTTGTAGACTGGTGGTGAATATGAAGGGGAGTACTCATGTTGTAGACTGGTGGTGAATATGAAGGGGAGTGTTGTAGACTGGTGGTGAATATGAAGGGGGGAGTGTTGTAGACTGGTGGTGAATATGAAGGGGAGTGTTGTAGACTGGTGGTGAATATGAAGGGGAGTGTTGTAGACTGGTGGTGAATATGAAGGGGAGTGTTGTAGACTGGTGTGAATATGAAGGGGAGTGTTGTAGACTGGTGGTGGTGAATATGAAGGGGAGTACTCATGTTGTAGACTGGTGGTGAATATGAAGGGGAGTACTCATGTTGTAGACTGGTGGTGAATATGCAGGGGAGTGTTGTAGACTGGTGGTGAATATGCAGGGGAGTGTGTTGTAGACTGGTGGTGAATATGAAGGGGAGTACTCATGTTGTAGACTGGTGGTGAATATGAAGGGGAGTATTCATGTTGTAGACTGGTGGTGAATATGAAGGGGAAGGGGAGTGTTGTAGACTGGTGGTGAATATGAAGGGGAGTGTTGTAGACTGGTGGGTGAATATGAAGGGGAGTGTTGTAGACTGGTGGTGAATATGAAGGGGAGTGTGTTGTAGACTGGTGGTGAATATGAAGGGGGAGAGTACTCATGTTGTAGACTGGTGGTGAATATGAAGGGGAGTGTTGTAGACTGGTGGTGAATATGAAGGGGAGTACTCATGTTTGTAGACTGGTGGTGAATATGAAGGGGAGTACTCATGTTGTAGACTGGTGGTGAATATGCAGGGGAGTGTTTGTAGACTGGTGGTGAATATGCAGGGGAGTGTTGTAGACTGGTGGTGAATATGAAGGGGAGTACTCATGTTGTAGACTGGTGGTGAATATGCAGGGGAGTGTTGTAGACTGGTGGTGAATATGAAGGGGAGTGTTGTAGACTGGTGGTGAATATGAAGGGGAGTGTTGTAGACTGGTGGTGAATATGAAGGGGAGTACTCATGTTGTAGACTGGCGGTGAATATGAAGGGGAGTGTTGTAGACTGGTGGTGAATATGAAGGGGAGTGTTGTAGACTGGCGGTGAATATGAAGGGGAGAGTGTTGTAGACTGGTGGTGAATATGAAGGGAGTGTTGTAGACTGGTGGTGAATATGAAGGGGAGTACTCATGTTGTAGACTGGCGGTGAATGTGAAGGGGAGTGTTGTAGACTGGTGGTGAATATGAAGGGGAGTGTTGTAGACTGGTGGTGAATATGAAGGGGAGTACTCATGTTGTAGACTGGTGGTGAATATGAAGGGGAGTGTTGTAGACTGGTGGTGAATATGAAGGGGAGTGTTGTAGACTGGTGGTGTGAATATGAAGGGGAGTACTCATGTTGTAGACTGGTGGTGAATATGAAGGGGAGTGTTGTAGACTGGTGGTGAATATGAAGGGGAGTGTTGTAGACTGGTGGTGAATATGAAGGGGAGTGTTGTAGACTGGTGGTGAATATGAAGGGGAGTGTTGTAGACTGGTGGGGAATATGAAGGGGAGTGCCTGGCAGCCCTGACACATCCTGGCTGTATCAGCCTGAAGGAAGTCATAGAATGTAATGTATGTAACTTGCAGGTAGTTGTTTCTTATCTGTGCTAAAAAGGTCATGTTTTTTTTCCTGTGTCTGTTGGTTAGGGTGATTAGATGGTTTCTCTTTGTACAGATCATTGGAGGGAGGGAGGAGGGGGGGGGGGGGGGGGGGGGGACTCCAACACAGTACTTAACTGATTTTAATGAAACTGGATGAAGAGATGAAATGTGACTCAGGGATGAAGATATTACATTCTTGGGTTGATCTATAGAACCAGATCAAACACTGGATTCTTGATCATTCTCTCGTTTTTTTATTTTTATTATCGTTCATCATTAGATATCTCCCAAAGGAAATTGTGACAAATTTTCCACTGAACAGATGTAACCAGTGATGGCTGACCTTGTTTTGTAATACCATGATTCATAGGAACTGAAGGTTGATTAAATCAAACGTTTGTTTTGTAATACCATGATTCATAGGAACTGAAGGTTGATTAAATCAAACGTTTGTTTTGTAATACCATGATTCATAGGAACTGAAGGTTGATTAAATCAAACGTTTTGGGTCTCGCCACAGTTTGCCTCCATCAAGGCTACAATTTCGCAATTTCGACTGTGTTTGCTGGGTTTTGTGGCTGTTTGCAACATTAAGGAAAAACTGTTGAATCCTTCTGGAATAAACTTGGTGGCAGAAAAGCATGGAAGTTGACCCAAGAACAAACCCCTGAAAGGTTTGTGTGTCACTGTAGCGCAGGGTCTTGATCCGAGGACAAATCCAGGTTTAGGTTTGTGTGTCACTGTAGTGCAGGTCTTGATCCAAGACAAATCAGGTTTAGGTTTGTATGTCACTGTAACGCAGGTCTTGTTCCAAGGACAAATCCAGGGTTTGTTCAGAATGATTCCCGCAACACTTCACACTGAATGTCCTCAGTCCTTTGATGGAATGTGACCCAGGACACAAACCCATTATGTTCTGGTGGGGCTCCTGATCCAAAGGGGGATCCAGAACCTGCTCAGCAAGACAACCTAACAACTCCTGGATGATTCAAGAGAAACTTGGTGGAAAGATGGGTGGTGGAAAGATGGGTGGTGGGAAGATGGGATGGGGTGCGGGGACAGGCCATGAAATTGGAGTGTGGATCCATGGTTCAGACTGGAATCAAAGGTGGATCAGGATGTGTTCAGCAAGATGACTCAAGCACTGAATCCACTGTAACCCAAAACTGGTGGAACGGTTGAATGGGATCCAGGAATGGACCCATGACATTTTGGTGTGGAGATGTGAATGTGGATCTGGATCACACAGCTGACCCTGGACATGTTCACGTTATTGTTATGATTATTACCAACGTTTCCACTGAACAGAAAGGCTGCAAAGGACACATCCACACCATTTGATTGACCTTTGTGGAGGTCTGTGCTCTCCCAAGAGTTTGTTTCCCTGTGGGGTAATGATCCTAAAAGATACTGCCTACTTGATTGAACAGTATCAGTGTATAAGTAAACCTGAAAAGCAACAACAACAAAAAAAAAGGGGGGGAGGGGGGGGGGCATGGGAATGAATTGATTAGGAGTTTCGCTCCTGTGTTCTTCTGCACACACTCCTGACTTTCTCAGTTCCTGATTTCACCCTGAATGATGAGAAGGAGAGTGCCTTTTTGTTACACTGGTATTTCAGCTGGCTGGTAGAGGTTATTACACAGGTCAAATTGTGTTGACATTTTATGTGTCTACATAGGATTCCACCCTCTTTGTTCCACTGTCACACAAACTTCAGTTCCAAAAGGAATGGACAGCTTGTTGTTAGTCTCTGCTAGAGATCACACCACAATAAAGATTTTAGACCATTTCTAAGTTTCACCCAGACCATGGTGTGTTTCTTTGTATGTCAGTGAGACATTGTCTTGCCTTGTATTCTGGCTTGTGTGTGCGGCAATTCTTCCTCCTCTGTCTACTTCATCTTATGGATTGAATGCCTGAATGAGTGTCTTGTCTCGAGAGCAAAAACAGAAATAATTCACTGCCAAACAAAATTTGTTTGTTCTATCATTTTGCGGCATGGTATTTCTGTTTTTGCTTTGTTTCAATTTTTCTTGTGCAGTCACCCCACATTGAAACCAACTGCCTTAACCGTCACAATCACTCTGACCATTTGCATATTCTCCCCAAGATGGCAGATAAGGCATCATTGACTCACTTTCTACACATGACACCGACATTCTTGGATTATTTCCATTCCACTCTTGTATCAGTTGTAAGTGTACTTTTACAACGATGGCAAGTCTGCCTTTGGGACTGGGAAGAGGGCAGGATATCTACAGGTGTGTTTTCTCATCTATAGATATGCTCCCTCGTCTTGACATTCTCCTGCACCTCACCTCCAAAGTTTTAAATGGCAGAGATCAACTCAGGTCATGACATATTTGGTGTGTTTACTTTCAGATGACCGTGTATTCTTTTTGCAGTCACTAGCTTTATTGTAGTGATGGGGGTGTATTCACAGGTTTGGCAGTAATGAAATGGTACCGACAGAGGCATTAATTAAAGGTCTGTATGACTAGGATTAAGTTGTACTGACAAGATATTAAATGAACACACTGGGTTTGGCAGATGAACAGACCACAATTTAAACGATCTGGACGAGTTAGTGACATAAAACTGAAACGTTTCCATTATCAACAAAGACACTAAACTGATCAGAAAAAGGCAGAGTAAAACCCATTATCAACAAAGACACTAAACTGATCGGACAAAGGCAAGGTAAAGGCCTTTAGTCTCCCTTTTAATCTTTAGCGGAGGCTTTTAATCTACTTTAATCTCTATAACTGGTCACAGATCCCGCAGAAACATTTTGGGCATGACTTGGTAACTTCTGAAAACTGGGGGATAAAAAAAGGAATGTAGATCTTTGTCACTGTAAGCTGTTGAAATTTGAGAAATATGGAAGCTCAGTTGAACAAATGGTCGAATTTTGTATGTATGAGTGGCAGTACATGCACACGTGCACATGTACATATGCTATATGTGTATAGGTGTGAGAATGTGTGTGGATGGGTGTGAGTAGGTGTGTGTGTGTGTGAGAGAAAGAGAGAATGTATGTGTCAGCAAAAAACTAATCATATTCCCCTTTCAAGTTTGGAGTGGAGTCACAAGCTTCATCATCATGGCATTTGCAACACATTTAATACAAGGACTGAAAACTCCCTGAGTGAGAGAAAGCAGTCAACTGTTGTAAATGGTGCAAGATCAGACCTTACTCCAGTTGATTCAGGTGTTCCCCATGGCTCTGTCTGGGGACCTGCCTTATTCTGGCTGTACAGGAGTGACTTGCCAACAGGACTGACTTTTACTGTCGGACTACTGACTGATGACACAGCATGTGACAGAAACATTGTCTCCCCCACAAACTAGAAATGACCTGCAGGAGAATCTGGAAGCAGCTGTGAAAAAAAAATATATATTGTACCCCCAGAAATGCTTAGTTGTTCACATGTAAAATGTCACACAACAAACCAGCACACTCACTCACACGGCACCCTGCTCAAAGTCAAGGATCAGATCAGGTTCGTGATGTCGCGATCAGCAAACATCTGCAGTGGGGACCTCACATTTAGAGTATCTTCAACTGGGCAACCCGAACCCTGGGCTTTATCAGGAGGATCCTGTCGAGGTTTCCAACAAGTTCTTGACATTGTACACCTGCAAGGTCCTGGTACACCTGAGTATGGAGTATGCAAGTCCATTGTGGGATCCCTACCAGGGGGATGCCATTGTCATCGTTCAAAAGGTACAATGTCAAGCAGCTAGATGGGCATACCACAGCTTTTGCCAGACACCTAGTGTGGAAGAGATGATACAGATGTTGAACAAGCCACCCTGAGTACAAGGAGGAAAAAAGGCAAGGCTGACTGCCTTCTACAAATTCCATGGGTCGAAATCCATAAGTTCAAAGCATTTTCCCATCTCCAGATACCAGAGATGCCGCATCCACCACCAGTCCTGTCCATTGTCATCCTCAAAGAACACATGCAGACAAGAGCTTCTTCTCCAAGGCAGTTTCAACCTGCCCGGGTACAGACACAGTAGCTATGCCATCCCCTGGCAGCGTTTCAGTGTAGGGTAGCCCTCCTCCTATAAACTGCTGTAAAAAGAGGTAGGGTGAGCTGACTTATTCTTTCCCTGGTAGTATGTGGCAACTTGTGCGTCTGGGCACTCCACCAGCCTGTGCCAAAGGCTGTATTAGGCCAGCGCTGGAAGTTGCAAAACATTGCACCTGACAACGGCTACACATTATAGCGGCACCTTCCTGTCTAAGAGTAGTGGTAGTGGTAGTAGTTGATGGTTGTGTTGTTTTTTTTTCTACCAAAGCCCATTCATTTAAGTACTGCAATTGTGTCAATGTGTTAAACTGGATACTTAATTACTGGAATAGGAATAGCGCGGTTGGTGGAGCATAATCTTGGTGATCTTGGGTTGCGGATTCGAATCTCCACCGGGCCATTTCAGTACAGGGAGATTTTTCTCTTGAATTAACATTGGTTCTGACTCCATTTCCCAAACAGTCCTTCAAATGAGACTATAAACTGATTTAGTGTGTGAATGCATACATAACATCTTGCACACATGCAAAAGCGTATCACCAACTTTCGGAAGAGAAGGCCAGTTTGGCTGTTGGCATGAATGACATGTTACACATTGCATGCATGCTATGTGAGAAATTGAAAGAATGAAGAAAATAAGGAAATTTATTGAACGATATTGACTGGATGGCTCGCGAAATGACTGAATGAAGCGCCGGCATGCAGCTCTTCAGTCGACACTACCCAGGTAGGCAGCCCATTGCATACAAGAGAGTGGATTGTCAGTGCCTGACGAACCAACAGGGGATAAAGATCTCTAGGAAGAATCTAGGGAGAGCTTAATAGCAGAAGGTCTTTCAGAGAAGAAACTCTAGGGAGAGCTTAATAGCAGAAGGTCTTCAGAGAAGAAACCTCCCTCAGCCTGAACTCTTCATACTCTAAGGCTGCATCCAGGTCATGACTCCAGATGAATAAGGCTGCATCCAGGTCATGACTCCAGAAGACTAAGGCTGCATCCAGGTCATGACTCCAGAAGACTAAGGCTGCATCCAGGTCATGACTCCAGATGACTCTAAAGCTGCATCCAGGTCATGACTTAGAGACTCTGAGGCTACATCCAGGTCATGACTCCAGATGACTCTAAGGCTGCATCCAGGTCATGACTCCAGAAGACTAAGGCTGCATCCAGGTCATGACTCCAGATGCCTGTCTGCTGCCGACTTTTCCCCTCTGCTTCCTGGTAGACCTACTGTCAGGATTCGAACCTGTAACTTTTGGATGGGGTGGACGTCTCAATGCGTGTCTTCGTAGACGGATGTCTACCCACATCGCTATCGGTACCTATTTTAAGATGGGAATTTAGAGCCTTACTAAGTTCACTTTTGTTCCTCCTCAACCAGATCCAGCTGGAACTCTTCAGCTGTCTCTCTGCCATTGCCTTCAGGTTCTGGTTCTCGTCCTCTTCATACAGGAATCTTGGGCTGTTTCATGAGATCAAGGCTGATGGATGAGCTTACAATTGCCCTTGCTCCAATCTCTATGGCAAGGATTTGGGTCTGGAAGCCAGATGTATTCAAATTGCTGGCTAGACTGCATACTTCTTGGTCATGAAAATGTGAGCTGACTCCGTTCTGCTATAGTATGGTACAGTGAGTTCCATCAGAATCATCTTTTTTGGTGAGCATCCAGTCTCATGCCACTCTTCCTGATGATCTCTGGATGGTTCTCCTCCCTTTCTGGAAGATCTGCTGAGCATTTCCAGTCATCCACTCCATCCAGTAAACCTGGTTCCATGCCCTTGATATCTGAGCATTCCGAGTCATCCACTCTATCCAGTAATCCTGGTTCCATGCCCTTGATATCTGAGCATTCCGAGTCATCCATTCCATCCAGTAATCCTGGTTCCATGCCCTTGATATCTGAGCATTCCGAGTCATCCATTCCATCCAGTAATCCTGGTTCCATGCCCTTGATATCTGAGCTGTTCCAGTCATCTACTCCATCCAGTAATCCTGGTTCCATGCCCTTGATATCTGAGCATTCCGAGTCATCCACTCTATCCAGTAATCCTGGTTCCATGCCCTTGATATCTGAGCATTCCGAGTCATCCACTCTATCCAGTAATCCTGGTTCCATCCCTTGATATCTGAGCATTCCGAGTCATCCACTCCATCCAGTAATCCTGGTTCCATGCTCTTGTTATCTGAGCTGTTCCAGACCATGATTTGTGGCCTCCTGCTGCGTACAGCTTCGCTTCTGGTGGTGTAGTGCTTCCTCTGGTAGTGTTCACCGCATGCACAATCTCCTCGCGCGCTTGTGTTTGCCTCCATATGTCTTTCCCTGGTTAGCACTGCTAAGCATGATCTCGGAACATGTTCCGCACCGTTTGTTTGCCGTTGCAGAGTGGATGCGTAGGATCATCTGATTTCCCCCATTAGGCCAGGTTTGAATTTGAGAGTAGGAGGTCCTATACAGACCTGAGGATGAGGCTGATTCTGAGAGGCGCCATGCGTCGTGCGTCATTCCAGCTGAGACTTCTTTGGAGGGCTCTTCCCCCACGCAGTCCACTGTCTCTGTTGGCCCGGCTGGACTGCCTTCTGAATTCTCTGGCATGCTCTTCTTTCATCAGTTCCTCCGTTACTGTGTGTTCTCTTTGGTTTCCTTTTTGTGCTTGACCATCATTTCATTTCCACTGACCATCATATCATTTCTACTGTCCATCATTTCATTTCTACTGACCATCATTTCATTTCTACTATTTCATTTCTACTGACCATCATATCATTTCTACTGACCATCATTTCATTTCTACTGTCCATCATTTCATTTCTACTGACCATCATTTCATTTCTACTGACCCCAACCTCTGTTGGTTTCAAAGTGAGATGGCTGCAGGCGGAAACTGATACAAACTTTTAAAAGATATTTCAACGCTCTTACACCGTATACGAGAAGATAAGTGACTGCTCGTTCTTCATTTTTTGTTGTCCTGAGTGCAGTTTATATTGCCCGAAGAAGACCTAAGAGGTCGAAAAGCGTCATGTTTTGTCTTGTCATTCGTTTGTCTATGTTAACTGGCGGAGTTATTTCAAACACCTTAAAAAATTATATCTCTGTCCGTTAGTCTGTGTGTGACCTAGTTACTTTCGCCACATGCACTGCTTCGCACACGGTCCATGTTCTAACAGTCTTTAGCACGGGCTGGACTGATCTCACAGCCCTTGTTTCCTCAGTCCTCAACCATGATTAATAACCTTGTTTACCCGCTTTATACTCCTCGACAACGGTTGGAGGAAGCTTCAGCTTTGTTTGAATGTAGTAGAATGAAATTTCAGTGAGACTAGGCGGGACACAAAACTATTTCCTTGTGTGTTTGTTGATTTTGGCCTTCGTTGATTCCACTATGTTAGTGCTGATGTCGTTGATCAGAGGCCACAGAAGCTTTGGGATCAGCATGAACCATATTTACCATGGAGCCCCACACTGGTCTATTACATTCTGCCCTTTTTGCTTACTTTCCTTTCCCCTCTTTTGTCTTTCAAGAAGTCATCATACCGGTTCCCGAAGCTCTTGACTAGTTCTTCTGTTACAATGGGTGGCTTGGTGGGGTCGGCTGGCTATAAGCAGCAGCATCTCTCTCTCTCTCTCTCTCTCTCTCTCTCTCTCTCTCTCTCTCTCTCTGCAGTGAACGTGATTGTTTTAACTACTTTCCCTTCCTACAGGAGAGGCTTCGTGGTTTCTTTGGTTTGAAATTCATCCTGGATGAAGGAACTTTTTGTGCGTCTCATCTTTCTTGGTGTAAAGTAACTTTCGTGTCATCCACTCATGGCACCTTTCCAGATGAGCTCCACTGCCAAAACAAACAGTAGTGGAGAAATTGCACAACCCATTGTTGTGCCAGTTTTCAGATTGATCCAGTCTGTTGTGTATTCTTCTGCAGAGAATTTCATTGAGAAGCCATGGAAGTATATTTCCTCAGCATTTCTTTGAGGTTCTTTGGATTACTTCCTAAATCATAGTGGCATGTTCTGCACAGCCAGTGGCGTCTGGAATGCCTCCTTTCTGGACTGACAAATCCAAGTATCACTTGTCTGTCAGGAAATTTAGTCAGTATGGCAGAACAAGCAATTCAACAGGCCTCTGCATATTGTTAACCTAAACACCAGGTCAACCGTGAAGACTCACCCAGGTTCTTGAATCTGGTGGAAACCGTCAAACCAGATATTGTCATTGCCAAGGAGACATGGTTCGACAAAGACATCGCAGATGAGGAAATTTTACCTGCGTCACTGTACGAGCTGCATTGTTGCGATAGAAGAAGGGATGGAGGAGGAACCTTTGTTGCAATGTCTACTCAACTGGTGAGCACCAAAGTGCCTGAACTCGGGATTGAAGACTGCGAGTTAGTATGGGCCAGAATCAAACTTAAGGGCAGACGATCGATACCTCTTAGTAGCTTCCTACTATAAGCCGGATGTTGGCGATGAAGACAGTCCGAGGAAATTTGAAATCTCCATTAGAGGAGCGGCAACTTCTAACGCCTACCTGGTGATTGGAGGAGATTTCAATCTGCCTGATATTGGTTGGACCATGTGCAGACTCAAAACCAGGAAGCGCTACCCAAGACTCCACGAAGACCTCTTTGATCTCCTACATGGCCATGGCCTAGAACAGTGGTGACTTTCCTAACAAGGGGTGAAAAAACCCTCGACCTGCTCATCGCTAGTTCCCCCTCGCTTGTCCCAAGAGTCGAAGGTCTGCCAGGGATTTCAGACCACCTGGCTGTGTTCATGGAGTTCCAAAGCCACCCTGCCTGCCGAAACAACACGAAGAGGTTTATCCCCCCCCCAATACAACAGAGCTACTTGGCCAGCCCTCCGGGAGGTAGCAGTGAAACTCTCCAACTCCATTGTCACCACCTTTGGCACTTCGAGCAATACTGAAGATATATGGAGCAAGTCAAGGAAGGATTGCTTGCCATCGTTAAAGACCACATCCCGCACACCCCTCTAAGGCCTAAGAACAAGCCATGGGTAGATTACCCAACCAAGAGGCTTATTAGGCGGAGAGACAGGGCCTACAAAAATGGAGGAAATCTGGCAACCCTGGACACCTATCAGTGCTGAAGAAGCTCAAACGCCAAGTCCAGCGCCAGCTCCGGAGGAATTACTGGGCCCATACGCGGAGCTAATTGAGGACAGAGGGGACGGGAATGTAAAGACGGACAAGAACTTCTGGCCTTACATCAAGTCAAAGCGGCAAGAACAGCAAATGTCTCCCCCCCCCCCCCCCCCCCCCCCCCCCCCCCCCCCCCCCCCCCCCCCTCCCCCAAGGTCGATAGTGAACTGATCTTTGAGGACAAGGACCAGGCAGAGACTCTAAACCGACAGTTCCATTCCACCTTCAGTAAAAGCTTCCCTTGCTCTTCTACTGACTTCACTGCAAAAACAGGTCTCAGCACTAACGCTCCCAGGCCATCTTTCCACACCATCTCTATCACAGAAGAAGGTGTGCGCAAACTACTGAAGGACCTGAACCCATGGAAAGCATCTGGACCAGACATCAGTCCCCACTTACTTAAGGAACTCGCAGATGAACTCTCGCCAGCTTTCACCCTGCTCTACCAGTCATCCATCGATACAGGAATTGTTCCCAGGGACTGGAGGACAGCGTATGTGTCACCAGTTGTCAAGAAGGGGGAGCGCTACAGGCCAGAGAACTACCGTCCAGTTTCATTGACGAGCGTGCCTGGAAAAATCCTCGAACACATACTGGTCCACACAGTGATGAGCTTTGCTGAGAAACACAACATCATCTGCAGACAACAGCACGGGTTCCGCCAGGATCGTTCTTGCATCAGACAACTGCTTGGACTTATGGGAGAAATCACTCTTGACCGAGAGAAGGGCAGACAGCATGACGTCGT
>JADBJO010004562.1:165000-175000 GCA_016801955.1 Conus betulinus
CCTAGTTTTACTAGCTAAAGATTATCACATGCATTGAATTTCTTTAGCACTGATCTGGTAATCTCAGTCAGATGGGCCTTAAACAGCCTGCCTTTGAATTCAAGCCAGATTTATTCGTAGAAGTACCGTTGTAATATCTTTGAATACATGGATTTTCATTCTTGATTTGCTATGTGAACTACAAGGTCAGTGCCAGGGAGTCCAACCAAGCACAGACTATGTATCATTCACGCCCTGATAAGTTCGTTCACTCCGGTGAAGTGTGCCCATGAATGCATGATCTTCACCTTAGGGGCAGCTCACTCTCGAAGATCCAAACAAATCTGTCAAGGTCCGTACGCATAGTCATTTGCGCAGCAACCATCCCATGCAACATATAGGCCTGGACTTTGATTCATCTTTCTATTTCAACAAATAGGCCTGGACTTTGATTCATCTCTCTGCTTCCGAAGAGCCCTTTTAAACGCTCTGAAATGAAAATTGTAAAGTTGCAAGTTTTTGAAAGAGTGTTTTTCCTGTTTTTGTCTCTCTGGGTTTTCTTTAATTTTTTTTTTTTTTTTCAACATACACTGACTGTGAATCTAGCGGTCTGATTTTTATGGACCTCAAGACATCGCAGTTAGTTGTGGATGATTCAGCTTTGTTTTCTGTCAAACTCGAAGTCCTTAAACTTACAACTACCATCCATTACTGAAATCTGAACTAAAGAAGTGCAATTGTTCATGATTTCACCTAGTGGCGAAAATAAGATTTCATCTTCAGCAGCAGCATATTGTTCTGTCATTTGCCTCCTTAAGATATATATCTTTGTTTCATTTCTCTGCACATTTATTGTTTTCATTGCTGTTATTGATCATAAAGAAATAACTCTCAAAAGTTTGAATGTGAAGGTGAAAATGCCCTCTAAAATATCAGATAGGGGGTATCCTCTACACTAAGCAAGCGAGAGTGGGCCTCGAATGCATCAACATGCAATTTGCCATCGAGTTACACAAACAATGTCTGTGTCTTTATCATGTGAAAGGGGAGACCTGGTGTCAGACACAAACACTGCATTCTTGCCCAGAAGTTGTCAGCAAGAAGCAAAACATCCTTGTCCGATTCCTTAGCGTAACGTAGGCAGGTTCCTGGATAGAGAGGATTTATTTTGTTTACTTTGTTTGTTTGTTTTTTTTTTCTTTTTCTTTTCTTTTTAGGTTTCATTGATATTGATTTAGCCTTAAGTGGTGGTAGGCCAGAACAGTTGATATGCAGATTAACCTGTGTTTTCAGAGCATCAAGTAGTAGCGATAGAACATAATAACTACTATCCCATTTGATCATAGAATGCTGTTTTAGTTCTAGGGGCATTACAATACATTGGGGAAAAAACAAACAAAATGAAAGTCCCACCTTGTTGATGTCTTTTGAGGCTTTTGACACAATTTTGTCAATGGGTTTGGCCTCCAGAATTGTTCATAGCACTCACTGTGTCCTGTATCCTGTTGGTTGACAGGAAAACTGTTCATAGCACTCACTTTGTCCTGTTGGTTGGCAGGAAAACTGTTCATAGCACTCGCTGTGTCCTGCTGGTAGGCAGGAAAACTGTTCATAGCACTCACTGTGTCTTGTTGGTTGGCAGGAAAACTGTTCATAGCACTCACTGTGTCCCTGTTGGTTGGCAGGAAAACTGTTCATAGCACTCACTGTGTCCTGTTGGTTGGCAGGAAAACTGTTTCATAGCAATCACTGTGTCCTATGTCCTGTTGGTTGACAGGAAAACTGTTCATAGCACTCACTGTGTTCTGTTGTTTGGCAGGAAAACTGTTCATAGCACTCACTGTGTCCTGTTGGTTGGCAGGAAAACTGTTCATAGCACTCACTGTGTCCTGTTGGTTGGCAGGAAAATTGTTCATAGCACTCACTGTGTCCTGTGTCCTGTTGGTTGACAGGAAAACTGTGTTCATAGCACTCACTGTGTTCTGTGTCCTGTCTGTTGACAGGAAAACTGTTCGTAGCACTCACTGTGTCGTGTTGGTTGGCAGGAAAACAAACTGCTGGATCTGGGTCTTGCTGTGGGGCAAAGAGTATTGTTGGTCGTGACTGCATTTGTTGTCGTGACTGTGAAGTTTTCTATTAGGAAAACAGTCTGTTCATATTGTAGAATAGGACAAGGCATATGGTCTGTTCATATTGTAGAATATGACAAGGCATATGGTCTGTTCATATTGTAGAATATAAGGCATAAGGTCTGTTCATACTGTAGAAGAGGACAAGGCATGGTCTGGAAATGAGATGTTATGACAAGACAGTACACATCAGATGAACTGATCATCTTACTGACCAACATGTGTGTCAGACCATCCAGCAGCATATAGGACCACACAATATGTACACAGACATCAGTCAGGAACAGAAAGCGATGTTGGTGTGAACATGTATCAAGATCCAGTGGCCTTTCAGTTACAGTCCCGAGGGGACTGTTGAAGAAGGGAGACAGAAGGGAAGGCAGAAAGCATGATAGACTGACCAGAACGCAGAGTGGACAGGGAAGTTACATTTGCAGAGACCTAGGCCTTGGCATAAGACTGACAGAACTGGGGGATACCATGGTGTGGTCATTCCTTTTGAGGTTCCAGGTTAACTCTCAACAGTTTCTGAGATTTTTTGCCTTTTGCATGATGGACGTTCTTTGTTTCATAACATTCTGTGCTTTATTTCTAAAGTAGTAATATTTTTGTGATGAATGTGTCTATTTCGAGTTTTTTAGGGGATATATTGCTTCAGATAATAAAAATGTTGTTTTAAATACCATAATTCGGGAAGAAAACCATCAGTCACCAGTGATCAGAATTCAAGGGAAAGAACTGAAGAGAGTTAAGGTGAAGCCAAGGTATGTAGCAGAGTTGACTCTGACAAGAGTTTGGCCATGTTGGCGGAGGTGCTGCGTCAGACTTCCTTACTTCTGGCCTTAGGTGGCAAAGTGCACTCTTCTGGCTGGAAAACCATGCTCCACCAATATGTTTGAGCTGGGTGGAGCTTATTCGGACATGTACTCACACATCCCCAGGGGGGAGAAAGAAAAAAGAAAGTAGTTTTCATTAGATGAGTTTGTTCAGGCAGTGTTGGTGTAGTGTGTACGCACTCTATCTTACATCAGGTACTACACACTGTTGGTGTGTTTTGCATTTTGTTTTAACAAACAGTGCAGTTGACAGTCATCACCACTAACAGCCGTCCTACTCATAGTGAAAGTGGTGTGTAACGTATTTACAGTCAAATGTGAAAGCCAGTTTTTTTTGCTTTTGTTTGGTCTGTCTCCAGGCTCTGAGAGGCAGTTCAGATATCACAAGATGTGCTCACCCACCAAGGGAAGAATTTGTTGAAGTTATCGAAATTTCAGTTTAGTTTCAGTTTCATCAAGGAGGCCTCACTGTGTGTGGACTAGTCCATACACGCTACACCACATCCGCTAAGTTTTGAGACCACACTGTTCATGATTTGAAGCTGATGGATAAATGAATTAACAATTAAGAAGAGAGAATTGAAGAAGAGGGTCTCGTGGCTACGACTTAGCAGATGTCTGACCAACACATTAGCCCAATGCGCTGGTCAGACCTTGAGTGCCTACCTAACTTTGGTTGTCTTTTTTTTTTTTTTTTTGTAGGTGTGTGTAGTGAATGTACACGTGTGTGTATGGATGTGTGGGCATGGCCCATGTGTGTGCGCATGAGTGTGTGTATGCGCACGCATGCGTGTATGCGCATTTGTGTGTGTATGTGTGCGTGCACGTGTGTGTGTGTGTGTGTGCGTGTGCGTGTGCAGAAGTGCGTGTCTATGTGTGTGCATGTATAAGTTATGGAAGTATTATGTGCTTCTTAACAGTTAATTTGAGCACATGTTAGAACACTGAAATGCATATCTGGAGGTGAAACCCTCAAAGGTCTGTGAAGAAAAGGTCAAGAGCAGTGTAGTTTCCAGACCACAGAGTTCTTCCAGATATGCTTTGATTATAAATGCTTTGCTTCAGTAGCAAAGAGAGATTCACAGGTTCAGTGCATGAACACCCATGTGTACTTTACTCCAGAGCTTGGAGTAGCTGTGTGCCTTGAATGCGAAAAAGAGAAGTGATGGGAAAAGATGAGAGAGATTTCACATCACAGTGAATACATTTCATGAGGGCTGATGATAAATTGTGTGATTTGATAGGTCTTTTGAAGGGAAACAGCTGCCTGGCCTGTTCATATAGCCTGTTCATATAGAGAAAGGCATTATCCAGGATTGGTTCATGCACATTAGATATAGAATTGATGGGAAATGGATAAATGAAGTGATTAGTCATATAGAATTGATGGAAAATCCATGGGATAAATGAAGTGATTAGTCATACAGAATTGACGGAAAATGGATAAATGAAGTGATTAGTCATGCAGAATTGATGGAAAATGGATAAATGAAGTGATTAATCATATAGAATTGATGGAAAATGGATAAAGGAAGTGATTAGTCATATAGAATTGATGGAAAATGGATAAATGAAGTGATTAGTCATATAGAATTGATGGAAAATGGATAAATGAAGTGATTAATCATATAGAATTGATGGGAAATGGATAAACAAAGTGATTAGTCATATAGAATTGATGAAAAATGGATAAAGGAAGTGATTAGTCATAAAGAATTGATGGAGAATGGATAAACGAAGCGATTAGTCCTATAGAATTGATGGAAAATGGATAAACGAAGTGATTAGTCATAGAATTGAGGGAAAAGGATAAATGAAGTGATTAGTCATATAGAATTGATGGAAAATGGATAAATGAAGTGATTAGTCATATAGAATCGATGGAAAATGGATAAATGAAGTGATTAGTCATATTTGTTAATGTGATGTTTAAGAAGGAAATATAGTGATTCTATGAAAGGTACAGTGTTGTCATCCTCTGCAGAGTGACTTCACATGGCATTTAGATGTTGTTTTGTGAGTGTCTCCAGTGCTCACAAAATTGTTCAAGTATGCAGCCATCTTTGGTACAGGTATCAATGGAAATCTGGAGTCTTTTTGAAACTGTCGTTCAAAAGCAATCAAGTTATAAAAGTGACTTTATTTTATTTGTATGTAAGAATGTGTGTGTGTGTGTGTGTGTGTGTATGTGTGTGTGTGTGTGTGTGTGTGTGCGTGTGTGTGCATGTGTGTGTGCATGTGTGTGTGTGTGTATGGCCCTTCAGATGTCAAACAGAACAAGGATGACAAGAGGCAGTTGAACTCAGGAGAATAATAAAATCCTGATCAAGTTGAACATTTTCATCTACTCAGTGTCTGTGTGTCACTGGGATTGGGTAGCTTTGTCTGCTGTCTCTAAGAACTCACTGTTCTCCTTCGCAGTTACTCTGTTGATTTTGCATTGTCTGTGTCCCAGACTGTGTCCCTTGTTCACTCTCTCTTTAGGCATTGTCTGTGTCCCACACAGTGTCCCTGGTTCACTGTCTCTTTAGGCATTGTCTGTGTCCCTGGTTCACTCTCTCTTCAGGCATTGTCTGTGTCCCAGACAGTGTCCCTGGTTCACTCTCTCTCTTTAGGCATTGTCTGTGTCCCAGACAGTGTCCCTCATTCACTCTCTCTTTAGGCATTGTCTGTGTCCCACACAGTGTCCCTGGTTCACTCTCTCTTTAGGCATTGTCTGTGTCCCAGACAGTGTCCCTCGTTCACTCTCTCTTTAGGCATTGTCGGTGTCCCAGACAGTGTCCCTGGTCCACCCTCTCTTTAGGCATTGTCTGTGTCCCAGACAGTGTCCCTGGTTCACTCTCTCTCTTTAACCCTCTGCCCCTTGAATCGCCCGCCGTGGCTCGAAACGCAATGCCTTTCGTATCCTTGTAACGCCCGCCGTGGCCCGAAATACACACGTATCGTTTGGCTGTCCCTAGCAGACGATTTTTCCCACAATGCTTTGCGGCAATAAACAGTGACGTAGTTCCGGTTTCAAACTTCCTTCCAGTCCAAACCGCATGTTTTTTCATGGAGTAGTTCGGTCGCAGCGATTTTTTGAAGTTGAGAGCAAGTTTGTGGTCGAGATTTTCGCTTCGGCAAGATGGACGACGAAACTACGGAGATGTTGGCGAACATTTTTGGTGGCAGTGACAGTGAAGAGGAGCTATTTACTGGCTTTACATTAGAAGAAATCGTGAAAGGAGAGGAGTCCGATGTCGACTTGGACATTTTTGGTGGCTGACGGAATCGATCTCGGCGAAAATCTTAACATCAACTATGCCGATTACGATGGCGTTTCGTGCAGTTCGGTCAGTAGTGTTGAACTTAGCAGTGAAAGTGACAGTGATTTAGCCCTACCTGCTGTTCCAGGACCAAGCAAACGAAAAAGAAAAACAGAAGAAAAGAAAAAAAACAAGCGCAACGTAAAAATGTGAATGTAGAAATGACTGGTCAAAACAAACCAGTGAGGTAAACATCGAACATCCATTTGTTGAGGAAGTGGGCGTGGTGCATGATTTAGAAGTTGGAGCATCACCTTTTGATTTTTTGTCCCTGATTCTTCCTGAGTCATTTTACTCTGATGTTGCTGAACAAACTAATCTCAATGCAGAGCAAAAAATAGCTGCATCTGGTAAAGTTGATAAACTTTGGAAGCAAGTTAGTGCAGAAGAAGAATAAAAATTTTTCTGTACATCAATTACATGTTTGGCATTCACCATATGCCTGAAGCAAGCATGTATTGGTCATCAGATCCTTTGCTCAGAGTGCCAGCTGTTGCTGATGTAATGTCAAAATCTCGATTTGAGAAGATTTCACAGTATTCCATCTGAACAATAATGCAAATGCTGTGCCCAAGGGTCATGCAGGATATGACCCTTTGTTCAAAGTGCGACCACTTCTCGACCTTGTTCTGAAGAAAAGCAAGCAACACTATAAGCCAGGGAGGGAAGTAAGCATAGATGAGGCCATGATAAAATTCACAGGAAGACTGTCTTTCAAACAGTACATAAAAGGGGAAGCCTCATCCCTGGGGAATTAAGGTTTGGGTGGCTGCGGACCCACGGACAGGTTACATTCTGGATTTTGATGTTTACCTCGGCAAAATAGCTGAACCAATGCCTTTTGGTGTGGGACATCATGTTGTCATGAAAGTTGGAAGTGATTTCCTGGACAAAGGCCACCATTTGTACTTTGACAATTTTTTTTTTCCTCTGTGTCACTTGCAAAGACATTAGAAGAAAGAAAGACTTACTCATGTGCCACAGTCAGAATGAACAGAAAGGGCTGGCCATCTGATCTTAACCGCAAGTTGGTGAAGAAGATGAAGACAGGGGATGTAGAATTCTATCAGGATGGCAATTGTGTGGCAACCTTATGGAAGGATAAGCGACCAGTTGCAGTTCTGTCAACCAACTGTGATGCCAAGATGGGCGTTGTTTCACGCAGAACTCCAGGTGAGGAAAAATTATTTTATACATGTACTTTTCAATCCACACACACATGCATGCACGCGCGCGCGCACACACACACACACACACACACACACACATACACAGACACGCACACACACACACACACACACACACACACACACACACACACCATGCTTGCATACAAAGTTGTGTTTCTTCACAGATTGCAGTGGCTCTGGTATTATGGTGGTGATTATGACTGTGATGGTGTAAATGATAATTATGTTTCTTCAGAGATTGCAGTGGCCCTGGTATTATGGTGGTGATTATGACTGTGATGGTGTAAATAACAACAAGAAGAAGAAATGTCTGTTAACAATGTGAAATTTTATTTTTCAGAGACAGTTAGCAGTGAGGACAAAAATTATTCAGAATAATTTATGAGTTTTTTTTGTACAGGTGGGCAGAGAGACTTCAATGTGCCATGTCCAGTGCTGACATACAACCAGCACATGGGAGGGGTTGACCTGGCTGACCAGATCCACAGTTATTATCCCGTTGGTCGTCCTGGTGTTCGATGGTGGAGGTACCTGGCCTGGTGGCTTCTTCAGATGGCGATGGTCAATGCCTTCATCATCTGGAGAAAAAGCAATCTTCCTGCGCCATCTAAGAGGGGCTTGAGACACTTGGATTTTCGCCGCCTGGACTGTTTGAGAGCACTCTCTAAAGTTGCTGTGAAATCCAAACAAGTGCAGACTCTTCCTGCAGTCAGTGCATCGGATCCCTTCAGCCACACTCTTTTCCGCTACCCAGGACGGAAGGCCAACTGCATCCTGTGTCAGACTGAGAAGATGAAGAAGACAAACAAAGGGAAGTGCCCCCAGACTGTATATGGATGCCCTGTGTGCAAAGTTCATCTCTGTAAAGGACTTGTTGTTTTTACACAGTACCACCTGAAATTAGCCCAGCAGTAAGAACAACAGACTTGCTAGTTGCAGTCAACCAGTCCGTTTTGTGACTCGCTTTCAGACTTTTTTTCTCTGTGCTGTTTGTGCCCATAAACTTTTCGCATAAACTTGCATATTTGCTGTGAATATTGTGTGGGCATCCCTGGACATAGTCTGACATTGTTTAGGTGTCATTATGTACATCCAACAACATTTATCATCAGATAATTGGACCCAGTGGATGTTGGTGACAGCTGTAATTTTTTTCCTTCAGTGATTTCATAATTTTTTTTACACCATTTATATCAACAAAGATATATAAGCTTGATGCATGTGGATTTTACTTCAAAATGTTAACTTAATTTTGGAGCAAACAATACAGATTTATGAGCAAGGTTTGTCTTTTTTCTGATTTTTTATTTAACACCAGTACATCCAATTTACGGAGTTACTTCCCTTCCCTTAAGATTTTGATACTAGTAAGCACTCGGGACAGTCCAAGGGGCAAAGGGTTAAGCATTGTCTGTGTCCCAGACAGTGTCCCTGGTTCACTCTCTCATTAGGCATTGTCTGTGTCCCACACAGTGTCCCTGGTTCACTGTCTCTTTAGGCATTGTCTGTGTCCCTGGTTCACTCTCTCTTCAGGCATTGTCTGTGTCCCAGACAGTGTCGCTTGTTCACTCTCTCTTTAGGCATTGTCTGTGTCCCACACATTGTCCCTGGTTCACTCTCTCTTTAGGCATTGTCTGTGTCCCTGGTTCACTCTCTCTTTAGGCATTGTCTGTATCCCACACAGAGTCCCTGGTTCACTCTCTCTTTAGGCATTGTCTGTGTCCCAGATAGTGACCCTGGTTCACTCTCTCTTTAGGCATTGTCTGTGTCCCACACAGTGTCCCTGGTTCACTCTCTTTCTTTAGGCATTGTCTGTGTCCCAGACAGTGTCCCTGGTTTACCCTCTCTTTAGGCATTGTTTGTGTCCCAGACAGTGTCCCTCGTTCACTCTTTCCTTAGGCATTGTCTGTGACCCAGACAGTGTCCCTGGTTCACTCTCTCTTTAGGCATTGTCTGTGTCCCAGACAGTGTCCCTGGTTCTCTCTCTCTCTAGGCATTGTCTGTCCCCCACACAGTGTCCCTGGCTCACTCTCTCTTTAGGCATTGTCTGTTCCACACAGTGTCCCTGGTTCACTCTCTCTTTAGGCATTGTCTGTGTCCCCACACAGTGTCCCTGGTTCACCCTCTCTTTAGGCATTGTCTGTGTCCCACACAGTGTCCCTGGTTCACTCTCTCTTTAGGCGTTGTGTGTGTCCCAGACAGTGTCCCTGGTTCACTCTCACTTTAGACATTGTGTCCCACACAGTGTCCCTGGTTCACCCTCTCTTTAGGCATTGTCTGCGTCCCAGACAGTGTCCCTGGTTCACTCTCTTGTTAGGCATTGTCTGTGTCCCCAGACAGTGTCCCTGGTTCACCCTCTCTTTAGGCATTCTGTGTGTCCCAGACAGTGTCCCTGGTTCACCTCTCTCTTTAGGCATTGACTGTGTCCCACACAGTGTCCCTGGTTCACTCTCTCTTTAGGCATTGTCTGTGTCCCACACAGTGTCCCTGGTTCACTCTCTCTTTAGGCATTGTCTGCGTCCCACACAGTGTCCCTGGTTCACTCTCTCTTTAGGCATTCT
>JADBJO010004562.1:177500-194271 GCA_016801955.1 Conus betulinus
GTTTTGGGGAAAAAAATCCAACCCCCAACGCGAGTAAAATCAACGTAAGTGCTTTTTTTTCGTGGTGATATGTCTCATCGAGTCAAAAGCAAATCTCAACAAGAATTAGTGGATAAAGATGAACACTATAAACATTCAGATGAAAATCGACCACCAATGAAGAATCTTCACAAAGGAGACGGTCAAAATCTCGGCTCTGGCTTTAAATTCTACGGAATGGATGCGGACGAAAAAGCCCAAGTCAACATGGACGAAGGAGGAAGGAAGGGGACCAGAGCAGCGCTTCCTACAGGAAAGTTATCCTGTCCACACATTTCAACATCTTTCTCTACTCCACCTGTTTCTGGATTCAGAATGGAACCTTACCTGTGAGTGTTTTGAACATGAATCATCAAGTTGAATTTGTTGCTTTTGGTTTGGTTGAGAGAGAAAGACAGAGACAAGAGAATGTGTGTGTGTGTGTGTGTGTGTGTGTGTGTGTGTGTGTGTGTGTGTGTGTGTGTGCATGCATTTATGTATTGTGTGCTTGTATGCTCTATTACTTTATGTAGCAAGTATTGTATTAAGGATTATGTGAACTGCTTTTTAAGGCAAAGTTATTTGGAATTTGTCTGTCCCTAGTTTTTGTATTATGTGAATGAAAAAAAAAAGCAAAAGAAATAAGAAAATGAAAGCCAGTGCACTCATGTTGTTTGATTCCCAGCCCCACAGGTGTTGCTGTGGTCAGTTCAGTTTGCTGGATAGATCTGAGTGCCCATTTCTTTTCTTGCCCACCATACTCTGTCAACATGTTGAGAAAAAAAAAATCCCCAACAGTTGTTTGTTAGTTGTTAGGATACAGATGGTGATCCTCATGTTCCACCCCCATCCACTCCTGTCCCATCCACCCTGATTGTAGTGTTGGAGGCCTTCCATCTTCCATCCACCCTGATTGTAGTGTTGGAGGCCTTCATTCTTCCATCTACCCTGATTGTAGTGTTGGAGGCCTTCCATCTTCCATCCACCCTGATTGTGGTGTTGGAGTCCTTCATTCATTCTTCCATCCACCCTGATTGTAGTGTTGGAGTCCTTCATTCTTCCATTCATTCCCTGATTGTAGTGTTGGAGTCCTTCATTCTTCCATCCACCCTGATTGTGGTGTTGGAGTCCTTCTTCTTCCATCCACCCTGATTGTAGTGTTGGAGTCCTTCATTCTTCCATCCACCCTGATTGTGTGTTGGAGTCCTTCATTCTTCTTCCATCCACCCTGATTGTAGTGTTGGAGGCCTTCATTCTTCCATCCACCCTGATTGTAGTGTTGGAGTCCTTCATTCTTCCATCCACCCTGATTGTAGTGTTGGAGGCCTTCATTCTTCCATCCACCCTGATTGTAGTGTTGGAGGCCTTCTTCCATCCACCCTGATTGTAGTGTTGGAGTCCTTCATTCTTCCATCCACTCTGTAGTGTTGTGAGTCCTTCATTCTTCCATCCACCCTGATTGTAGTGTTGGAGTCCTTATTCTCCCATCCACCCTGATTGTAGTGTTGGAGGCCTTCATTCTTCCATCCACCCTGATTGTAGTGTTGGAGGCCTTCATTCTTCCATCCACCCTGATTGTGTCAGTCTCATGGCATCTTGACACATGGGTTCATGGAGGACTGCAAGGAGGACCTTCAGAGACCTGCAGGGCAGAGGATGTCCTCCACTTTGGAGAAAAGTGAAGACAATTACAGTAAAAGAAAAATGAAATGAAATGAACTGAAACCTTGGAGTAGGGGAGGGGGGGTACAAGGGGGGATAGCTCTTGTTGTGAAGTAGGTAACATCGTGGACGAGCAAGCTGGGAGGGCGTGGGATTGGTGTCCATCAGAGGCCTTTCTTTGTTGGATTCTGTTTCCCCTGCCAGCTCTTTCTGTGAACTGACTGTGTTGCAAGTTCAGTTGTGAAGCTTGAAACCACACAGCTGATTTTGGTCCATTTAACTCGCTGTACCCCAAGTAGCAGATAACTTGTACCACTTCTTGCTTCCACTGCAGACCAGTGCAAGCATTCTTCTATCAGAGCGCTGTTCCAATTTGGTTTACTCCTACGTTGCATAGTTTGCGTTTGAAACTGAACTGTTTGCAGATGGCGAAGTGCAAGCATGCTGCTTTGCTGAGTTACTCAAAGCTCCTAGTTTTTATTGATTTTCACCAAAGTTTGATGAAAGGAAAGGGTCTTGTTTAGGACAGCATACAGGGAACTTACAGCAGAAGTCATAAAGTTGATGGCGTGAATCATGGCAGGAATGACAGAGCGGTTGGAGGTAGTTTGATGGATGAAAGGGACTGTGAACACTTCAAATCTTCCCACAGAAAGTGATTCTTAATCCAGATCTTTAAAATGCATCTCTGTCTCTGATGATGTGTTTGTGTAGTGTGTTTTCAAATTATTTGATGAAAAATAAATAAATGATAAAATGATTTAGTTCAAATGTCCCAAGTGTCATATTAGGCTATACTGATATATCAACAACAACAAAATTAAGTGATAGTAGTTCTAATGTTGGCTGAACATTTTATGCAAGTACTTCTCAAGAAAAGGCAAGTTAGAAGTGTTATAGTTAAAGTACACGTTAAGGTTTCCTTCACCAATGACTGGTATTAGTATACTATGTGTGGTAGTGGAGTCGATAGGATTAACGGATGTGTCTTGGACAGTGCTGGGTCAAATTCTGCGGGCAACACTCAGGCCTGGTAGACGCCGAGATATATTGTGAAAAGAAGCTTAGAGTATGGCCCTGTCTTACAGGCCCTAACCAGAATGGATTTCCATAGCATTGTCTTCATCATCCTTATCCCATGACAGTGATAATTATTTATAAAAAAAAAAAAAAAAGAAGTGTAAAATCCAGTGTCCCTTCATGCCTTGTCTTTGTGGTGGGCTCAGTGGCTGTATTCTCTCATCCTTCATGCTCTTGCTCAGTGCATGTCAGTCTTCAGAATCAACAGCTTGAAGGGAACTTTCATCGAACAGATGGCGAGGCTCCTTCTGGAAAGAAACGTTCACACAGCCATCATTGTCATCATGAAGGTGTAGCAGGCAGCGTCCTGTGGATGTTAGGTCACAACAGTGCCACCACTGAACACCAACAAAGTGACCAGGGGCTGTGCAGGATTCTGTCTGGTAAACCGCCAAAATGTGAGACTGATTGATCCCAGAGGACTGCTAGGGCCATGGTTGCGACAAGAGGAACTGGGTGTGGCTGTGAGTGGGAGATGACGTGAGTGGCGTGGGAGTAAAGGCAGTGGGGTGGCACAGGAGGTCAGGCAAGAACAACAACATGTAAGAGGAACTTTTCTCTGTCACTGTTGCTGGGAAAATCTGGCATTCCACGCCATGCTGATAAGTCAGTGTGATCATTGAGGCAAAGACCTGCATTGGCTGACAGCACTTCACCATTCCCCATAGCTTCTCACTGAAGCTGATTTCCGCAACATGACATCAGGATGTTGGAGGTGGGGCAGGAGTGCATGATGTGAGATGGGACTTGGGAGCCTTTGCCTGCTGGCAGTTTTTCAGCCAATGAGGATGTACTCTGCAGTTATGTTTTTAGATGAACAGCCTCAGCTTTTTTTTTTTCTTTTTCCTGTTTTGTTTTTCATCATCTCAGCATCTCTCCCTACCTCCCTCCCCTCCCTCTCCTGTGGGTAATGTGTTAAATGAAGCTTTTCTTATTACTGCATGTTTGTCTGAAGTCTCCTGTCTGTATGGAATGTTTTTTTTTTTTTTTTTTTGTATTGATGATTTTTTTTATAAGGATAAGCTACAAATTCAGTCCTTTTTCAGTCAATTTCGGTTGTTTTTTTTTTTAATGATTGTTCTTTTAAATAGAGGAATGTGTTGCCTTTATTGATTACTAGATGTTACAACAACAACAACAAAAAGAAAGAAAGAAAAAGATGCTGCCACTTTCATCATCATCATCATCATGGATGTCCGTCATGGTTGACGAAGACGTCAGTGACTCCGCATGTGTGAGCGCAAGCCAAAGCTGGACACACAGATACGTCCGCACTCTGGGCATGCAACAGCTGTCATTGGGTCAGGTCTCCTCTCGTCGCAGACTTGGCACTTCTGGTCGAATTCCTGCAAACGCTTTTCTTCAAAGCTATTTCTTCTGCCACTTTCACAGCCTTACAAACTGACAAACTGGTGACATAGCAGAGGACAGTCAGCTGACACGTCATCCGGTGACAAAGGCTTGTAGGGACACTGCTGGTTCTGAGTGCGTCTCACAGCAGTCCAGCAGGCAGAGAGAAAATAACTGGCTGTGCCCGTCTCCTCTCCAGCTCTCCCAGTGCATGCTGGGTCTCATGGGACCGTAGCTGGCTGACCACAGTCCAGGAGTACAGCCATCCCCCTGTGTGCTGGAGGTCAGCATGTAAGGTGGGCAGCCTGATGGAGGTCCACGCACTGTCTGATGCTTTCATGCAGGAGGTGGGAAATCCCCCTGCCCCCAGTTTGGTGCTTACATGCAGGAGGTGGGGAAAATCCCTGCCCCCAGTTTGGTCCTTACATGTAGGAGGTGGGAAAATCCCTGCCCCCAGTTTGGTGCTTACATGTAGGAGGTGGGAAAATCCCTGCCCCCAGTTTGGTGCTTACATGCAGGAGGTGGGAAAATCCCTGCCCCAAGTTTGATGCTTACATGCAGGAGGTGGGAAAATCCCTGCCCCCAGTTTGGTGCTTACATGCAGGAGGTGGGAAAATCCCTGCCCCCAGTCTGGTGCTTACATGCAGGAGGTGGGAAAATCCCTGACCCAAGTTTGATGCTGCTAGAGCTGTAGTCCACCACCCTCACATTGAGTCCATTGCTGTCATCATGAGGCTGTTACACATTGAATCCATTGCTGTCATCATGAGGCTGTTACACATTGTCCATTGCTGCCATCATGAGGCTGTTACACATTGAGTCCATTGCTGCCATCATGAGGCTGTTACACATTGAGTCCATTGCTGCCATCATGAGGCTGTTACACATTGAGTCCATTGCTGCCATCATGAGGCTGTTACACATTGAGTCCATTGCTGTCATCATGAGGCTGTTACACATTGAGCCCATTGCTGCCATCATGAGGCTGTTACACATTGAGCCCATTGCTGTCATCATGAGGCTGTTACACATTGAATCCATTGCTGTCATCATGAGGCTGTTACACATTGAGTCCATTGCTGTCATCATGAGGCTGTGACACGTTGAATCCATGCTGTCATCATGAGGCTGTTACACATTGAATCCATTGCTGTCATCATGAGGCTGTTACACGTTGAGTCCATTGCTGTCATCATGAGGCTGTTACACATTGAGTCCATTGCTGCCATCATGAGGCTGTGACACATTGAATCCATTGCTGTCATCATGAGGCTGTTACACATTGAGTCCATTGCTGCCATCATGAGGCTGTTACAACTCTGTGCTAAAAGAATTGCCATGCCATGTGTTCTGCAGTACCTGACCAAGAAGCTGGGAGCAGATCCGGTGACCTTTGGCTACCTGCAGACGACCTTTGCCATCGTCCAGTTGGCTGGAGGACCTCTTTTTGGCCGTTTTTGGGGATATTTTTGGTGGCCAGGCGGCCATGACCTTGGCCTTTATTGCAGCTGCTATGTCATACGGCCTTTTGGGAATGTCCTACAGCATTCCGTTCCTGTTCCTGTCTCGTCTTCCTTCGGTGTTCATGCACGCTATGCAAGGTGAGAGGGTGAATGTGGCTGAAACATGGCAGGGTGAGCTGCTCTCAATGTGTGTTCTGTGTGTTCACGCGCATGTGGCTCTGTCTGTGTGTTTGTAACATGTATGTGTGCTTGTGTTTCGGTGTGTGTGTATGTCTGTATGTTTGTAACATGTATGTGTGTTTGCGTTTCAGTGTGTGTGTGTGTCTGTGTGTTAATAACATGTATGTGTGTTTGTGTTTCAGTGTGTGTGTGTCTGTATGTTTATAACATGTCTGTGTGTTTGTGTTTCAGTGTGTGTTTGTATGTTTATAACATGTCTGTGTGTTTGTGTTTCAGTGTGTGTTTGCATGTTTATAACATGTCTGTGTGTTTGTGTTTCAGTGTGTGTGTAGGAGCGTCTGACTGGCAGTGAAGTAAAGTGTCTGGGTGCTTAGATTTGTGGCTTTTTATAAGGTGTGAATGAAGAATTTTGATCCCCCCTCCCCTTCCCACTCTCCTGATAGTTCAGAACAGTTGGAGCTTCCAGACATTCTCATGGGCATTGTGTGAATCTGCTCTGGAGAAGAACGTAGACTGTCACAAGGGACAGCAAAGGCTGAAGTGATACTGCAGCTGGTGGACGGAAGTGTATAAAGCTAAAGGAGCAGTGCACACATTCCTCTGACCAGATCTAGCCCCTCTAGGGAGTTCAGTGTCTCGGCCAGGGTTGGTAAGGTGATCTGGAAAAGAAAAAAAAGAAAAAGAAAACGAAAATAGTGCTATGATTCTTTGCCAATGTGCACACACGCACATGCACATGCACATACACACATAAACACAGAGCACACACAGACACACATACTGCCAGGCAACAAATGCCTGCCCTTTTTGTCTGTTCAGCTACTATGGTCTAAACATTGCTAAGTTTTTGCTTTTAGTCACCACTTGACCTGTGCAAACAAATGCCAGAACATTGAAACAGATGGTGGAAGGCATGCTGACCTGATGAGGGGGGCATTGATCTCACAAGAGAAAGTCCCCTGTACAGTTCCTAAAGCCTTGAACTTTACACCAGTAGACACAGAGGACCTGATGCAATGCTCTGCATGCTTAGTCTGGACTGTACATCAGTAGACACAGAGGACCTGATGCGATGCTCTGCATGCTTAGTCTGGACTGTACATCAGTAGACACAGAGGACCTGATGCAATGCTCTGCATGCTTAGTCTGGACTTTACACCAGTAGACACAGAGGACCCGATGCAATGCTTAGTCTGGACTTTACACCAGTAGACACAGAGGACCCAATGCAATGCTTAGTCTGGACTTTACACCAGTAGACACAGAGGACCGGATGCAATGCTCTGCATGCTTAGTCTGGATATTACACCAGTAGACACAGAGGACCTGATGCAATGCTCTGCATGCTTAGTCTGGACGTTACACCAGTAGCCACAGAGGATCCATTGCAATGCTCTGCATGCTTAGTCTGGACGTTACACCAGTAGACACAGAGGACCTGATGCAATGCTCTGCATGCTTAGTCTGGACTTTACACCAGTTGACACAGAGGACCCAATGCAATGCTTAGTCTGGACTTTACACCAGTAGCCACAGAGGATCCATTGCATGCTCTGCATGCTTAGTCTGGACATTACACCAGTAGACACAGAGGACCTGATGCAATGCTCTGCATGCTTAGTCTGGACTTTACACCAGTAGCCACAGAGGATCCATTGCAATGCTCTGCATGCTTAGTCTGGACGTTACACCAGTAGACACAGAGGACTGGATGCAATGCTCTGCATGCTTAGTCTGGACTTTACACCAGTAGACACAGAGGACCTGATGCGATGCTCTGCATGCTTAGTCTGGACGTTACACCAGTAGACACAGAGGACCTGATGCGATGCTCTGCATGCTTAGTCTGGACTTTACACCAGTAGACACAGAGGACCTGATGCGATGCTCTGCATGCTTAGTCTGGACGTTACACCAGTAGACACAGAGGACCTGATGCGATGCTCTGCATGCTTAGTCTGGACTTTACACCAGTAGACACAGAGGACCTGATGCGATGCTCTGCATGCTTAGTCTGGACTTTACACCAGTAGACACAGAGGACCCGATGCAATGCTCTGCATGCTTAGTTTGGACTTTACACCAGTAGCCACAGAGGATCCATTGCAATGCTCTGCATGCTTAGTCTGGACGTTACACCAGTTGACACAGAGGACCGGATGCAATGCTCTGCATGCTTAGTCTGGACTTTACACCAGTAGACACAGAGGACCTGATGCAATGCTCTGCATGCTTAGTCTGGACGTTACACCAGTAGACACAGAGGACCGGATGCAATGCTCTGCATGCTTAGTCTGGAGGCAGAAAGGCTTAGTTGCCACACTCCCTAAAGTATAGGTACAAAAATATCAAGAAATAAGCACATGTCAAAGACAAGGAACATCTCAAGCCCAGCAACAGGGAAGGGAGAAGACCTCCTTGCAAGACACATTGGGTTGATGAGTAGTACTGATGGTGCCACTTCAAATTCCTTTTTTTAAAAACACACAGTGCCACCTCGGCCTCCTCAAAGACCCTATTGCTCACAAAAGCTTGAATAAAGCACAAAGTGATATTGTGGAAAAAAACTATAAATGGCATTTAGTGCTGTATCAACAGGGTTACTCCAACAGAGCGGGCCGATGTCAAAACAGCAGGGGAGTGTTGCCACCTGGGCAATGACTGTCCCACCCAAGGCAGTCAAGTGTGTCATTTCTTCAGACATGTCATGACAAGAACACCTTAAAGATTGTCTGTGCCCTTGTCATTTACCTGTCTGTGCCCTTGTCATTTACCTGTCTGTGCCCTTATCATTTACCTGTATGTGCCCTTGTCATATACCTGTCTGTGCCCTTGTCATTTACCTGTCTCTGCCCTTGTCATATACCTGTCTGTGCCCTTGTCATTTACCTGTCTGTGCCCTTGTCATTTACCTGTCTGTGCCCTTGTCATTTACCTGTCTGTGCCCTTGTCGTTTGCCTGTCTGTGCCCATGTCATTTTCCTGTCTGTGCTGTTCACTGCAATTGGCGGGTCTTCTGCGTTCTAGCTTGAGGAAGAATTTAAGTAAACCGAAAATTTGCAATAACACAGTGCTGGTTGTTTTTACTACACAAGTCGTCTTCCAAAGAGCAGCTTCTTTTTTTGGATGTGATGCAATTCCTTCGTAAGGATTCCTTGAAGTTTTGGAACACCCCTTCTAATATGAGGAGTTACCTTATGAGAGTCGAGTTGTTGTTTTCTTCAATATGCAGTTGAGAACAGTTAACCCATGAACAGATGTGTGGAAGTGTAAGTTAGCATAATGCATGGGATTGCTTCTAATAGCTTCGTTCTTTGTTTACTGATTGAAAGAACTCGGCTTTATAGTGTACTGTAAGAGACATATTACCAGCCAAAATGCTTGTAACATGCTATGAACACTGCTATATGTGTAACATGCTATGAACACTGCTGTATGTGTAACATGCTATGAACACTGCTGTATTTGTAACATGCTATGAACACTGCTATATGTGTAACATGCTATGAACACTGCTGTATGTGTAACATGCTATGAACACTGCTGTATGTGTCACATGCTATGAACACTGCTGTATGTGTAACTTGCTATGAACACTGCTATATGTGTAACATGCTATGAACACTGCTATATGTGTAACATGCTATGAACATTGCTATATGTGTCTACCAGTAATGTTTTTATGTGTCGCGCGATATGACTAATGGGTAATCAGATAAACAATCAGTCTGTTCAACTTGGGAGTTTATTGTAAGCAGCTACATTTTGCTTAGAGAAATAATTCTCGTGTGTTTGGGGTTTTAGAGAAGAGTTCAAGAGAAGATGGCGTTTTATAATTTTTCCATGTATTACACCTGTACTCAAAGCAAAGTATGAAGAGGAATTGACTGTGTTTCTTCAGGTGGTCAGATGATTGTAACTGACATCGGGGATCCCAAACTGCGAGCAGATGCGCTGGGCAAGTTGGGTATGACCTATGGCATCGGCATGGTGATTGGCCCTGTCGTCGGAGGCATCGTCACCAAAGTGTTTTGGGTACTGGTGATTTGTACAGTAGATGGTGTGCACAGGACAGATTTCTTTTGTTGAAAAAAAAAAAAAATATTCAGCCTTTTTTCAAAGTCCTTGTGTGACACATCAGTCCACCTGCTTTCTTTCAGGCTGACCATTTGCCTGTCTGTGCCCTTGTTATTTACCTGTCTGTGCCCTTGTCATTTGCCTGTCTGTGCCCTTGTCATTTGCCTGTCTGTGCCCTTGTCATATACCTGTCTGTGCCCTTGTCATTTACCTGTCTGTGCCCTTTTCATGTACCTGTCTGTGCCCTTGTCATTTGCCTGTCTGTGCCCTTGTCATTTGCCTATCTGTGCCCTTGTCATATACCTGTCTGTACCCTTGTCATGTACCTGTCTGTGCCCTTGTCATTTGCCTGTCTGTGCCCTTGTCATTTGCCTGTCTGTGCCCTTGTTGTTTGCCTGTCTGTGCCATTATCATTTGCCTGTCTGTGCCCTTGTCATTTACCTGTCTGTGCCCTTGTCATTTACCTGTCTGTGCCCTTGTCATTTGCCTGTCTGTGCCCTTGTCATTTGCCTGTCTGTGCCCTTGTCGTTTACCTGTCTGTGCCCTTGTCATTTGCCTGTCTGTGCCCTTGTCATTTGCCTATCTGTGCCCTTGTCATATACCTGTCTGTACCCTTGTCATGTACCTGTCTGTGCCCTTGTCATTTGCCTGTCTGTGCCCTTGTCATTTGCCTGTCTGTGCCCTTGTTGTTTGCCTGTCTGTGCCATTGTCATTTACCTGTCTGTGCCCTTGTCATGTACCTGTCTGTGCCCTTGTCATTTGCCTGTCTGTGCCCTTGTCATTTGCCTATCTGTGCCCTTGTCATATACCTGTCTGTACCCTTGTCATGTACCTGTCTGTGCCCTTGTCATTTGCCTGTCTGTGCCCTTGTCATTTGCCTGTCTGTGCCCTTGTTGTTTGCCTGTCTGTGCCATTGTCATTTGCCTGTCTGTGCCCTTGTCATTTACCTGTCTGTGCCCTTGTCGTTACCTGTCTGTGCCTTTGTTGTTTGCCTGTCTGTGCCCTTGTTGTTTGCCTGTCTGTGCCTTTGTCGTTTGCCTGTCTGTGCCCTGTTTGTTTACCTGTCTGTGCCTTTGTTGTTTGCCTCTCTGTACCCTTGTTGTTTGCCTGTCTGTGCCCTTGTTGTTTGCCTGTCTGTGCCCTTGTTGTTTGCCTGTCTGCACCCCTGTTGTTTGCCTGTCTGTGCCCTTGTGTGTTTGCTGTCTGTGCCCTTGTCATCTACCTGTCTGTGCCCTGGTTAACTCGGTGGAAAAAATTAATCACAAAGAATACCTAGCTTAAGTATTCTTCCTGATCTGAATGTTATCTAATTGACAAAATTCAGATGCAGTGATAACGACAATTTTTTAAGAGAGGAAGAAAATATGCTCCTGAAAGAGATGAATGTATATATGAAGACTGCTGCGTAAATGTTATCAGTGATGAGTATCTTTTTATGGCCTACCATTTTAAAACAGTTTCAGTGAATAGCTATACAACATAAGCAACATTTTGCAGATGATTTTTTTTCTTGGTAGATGTGTTTGTTTAGCAGTTTGTTTTAGTAAACTATTCCATTAATGATAATAAAACGATATGTTTTTAGAAAGTATTCCCACAAGAAAAACTTTGATGACTGGTGATAAAACATGAAGGAGAATGGCAGGGAGTGAAACACCTTTGGAGAGGGTGACTGTGACACAGTGACACAGCCCAGCAATGGCCCCTTGAGGTCGGCCGGGCAGAAACAATTCCTCAAACAACATGAATTGAACTGTTGACCACCTGAAGTGTCACACATGAAAACAGGGTTTGCCTTCTTATTATTGGAACAAGAGATGTCTGTTTATCACAACATCTTATTCTGTACAATGAAGTGACCATATACATAGAAATATGTGCAGAGTACTATGATTATCTCCCCCTTCTCTTGCATTATACATAGAAATATGTGCAGAATACTTTGAGTATTCCCTTCATGTACATAGAAATATGTGCAGAATACTTTGAGTATTTCCCCATATACATAGAAATATGTACATATATGTACAGAGTGCTATGAATATTCCCCCCATATACTTAGAAAACATATACAGAGTGCTATGAATATACCCCCCCCCCAAAAAAAAAAAAAAAAGAATTCGAAATATGTGGAGAGTGCTATGAATACCACCCTCCCCCCAATACATAGAAGCATGTGCCGAGTGCTATGAACATTTCCACCCATAATTTTAGACATAGAAGAAGTATGTCCAGAGTTCTCTGAATATCGCCCCCCCCCCCTAGAAATGTGCAGGGTACTATGACTATTCCCTTCATATACATAGAAATACGTACAGAGAACTATGAATGCCCCCCCCCCCCCCCCCCCAGTACAGTCCCCCATCAGCTTGGCCTCATCGCCCATTCCCCTTTTTGAAGGGTTTTCAAGTTTCCAAAGTGAGCGGAGTTTTCCTTCCAAAAGACTGAACGCAAGAGAGTTGAAGGACTGCATATATGAGTGCATGCGGGCATGTGTGTGTGCTTGTTCGGGTGTGTTTCATGTACTCTTATTTTACTCATAAGGTGTAAGATGTTCGAAAATGAAAAGACAAGCTTCCAAGAAGTTGAAGAATAAGCAAAGCAACAGGAATTGAATAGGTAGTAAACTAGATTGACAATCCTTGAAGAATAGCAAAGCACAGGAATTGAATAGGTAGTAAAGTAGATAGACATCCTTGAAGAATAAGCAGAGCAACAGGAATTGAGTAGGTAGGAGATAGACGTCCTTGAAGAATAAGCGAAGCAACAGGAATTGAATTGGTAGTAAACTAGACAGACAGTCCAAACAAGGAAGCGACCCAATGACATGAGGGTGTGGGTGTACAGGGAGCAGTTTGCAGCTCTTCGTAGCCGCAGGTGGGTCTGTCCTCAGCATTTTCATCGTCCTGAAGTTTGTGCCCCGGCAGACCAAACGCGCAACAGGAGCAGCCGCCAAAGCCACTCAAGGTACGTACAGCCAGCCAGCAGATCAAATCTCTTGGCGTTACAAATACTCAATACTGGTGATGTATATGGCTGTTGATGCTAACTTTGAAAACACTTTATTTTGATATCTTCATTTCTGTACTGAGAGAAAAAATGTTTTCTGTGCTCTCTCTCCTACACTGTTTCATTGTTGAAGACGAAGGTGTACCCAAAGGTGTTAGTGGGGTCCAGAAAGGTACTGTCCTAAACCGCTGACCTGACCAGCTGACAGCAATCATGCACCATCTTTGGAAGCTGCCACTGTGTTGACATAGCATGTGAGCACACGCAGGGTATTCCATAGAAATGTTGAGGGATATAAGAGTTCCTTTGCAGATGCCAGTAGTGATGACTATGACAGGAAAGGCAACAGAACCTATCATGCAAGCGTGTTCATGTGCGCACCAGCCCATATTTCATGTTTGCGGAGCTTAGTGGAGAAAGGTGCCACTACCTAGTTTATTTTTGTATGAGGAAAGAATAGCTTACTTGACTCATTTTCCTTCACTACTTCATTGTACAATACATCAGTATATTATATATTTATCACTTATATTCATTTGTTGATTTTCATATTTCATTTTTTGTTTTTTTTTCTCATATTTAACCTGTCCAAACAAAACGCCTTGTCCTGACTGGGTGTGGAGCATTGCATTATCATCAGGATCCCCTCATAGACAGCACAGGGAGAGAAGGGAGCTAACTTCACATGAATTTACAGTCAGGCAGCAAGTGTGGTCATATGTAGTGGGTTCACTTCATTTTGCTCTGTTCAAACGACATCATTATTTGTTTGTCTTTTTTCCTTGCTGGAGGGGCATGCCTCACAGCTGCTGGCTCTGAACTGTGGGTGCTCCAGCCAGGGGTCAAAAGGTCAGGCTTACAGCCACTGGCCTGATTCAACCAGGCCTCAGCCGGTATACAAACAGCAATGCATTTCTTTCCCTTCCCTGGTTTGCTCTGTCCTGAACAGGCAGCGAGGCTTGCCCTGGGCGTGCTTGCCCTGGGCGTGCTTGCCCTGGGCGTGCTTGCCCTGGGCATGCGCATGACGTGGCTGTGGTTAAAACGCCTCACTGACATGCAGGATTTGACAGTCATGCTTTGCCCTGGGCGTGCGCATGACGTGGCTGTGGTTAAAAAACGCCTCACTGACACGCAGGATTTGACAGTCCATGGAACAAACCAATTAACTGCTTCATTTTGAATGCTCTAGTTTTGAGGCAGTATAAAGCACTTGACAATAAATAAACAGAATTCTCCATCGAAACCAGTTACCAACAGAGAAACAGTTACATGCAGGTACACACAGAACATGTTTTGACTGGAAAGTGAGAGAAACCATCTGGATTTCTTCCGCAGTGTGTATTGAGCATGTAAACATGTGTCATATATGATGAAAGTCTTGCGCTCAAAAGCACCTTGTGTTAGCTTCAACCTGCTTTCAGTCTTTTGTCTTTCAGTCTTTACTAGAGAGAGCCAGGTCTAGGCCTTTCTCCTGCAGACAAAACATGGAGACCATTATGCAGGCTCCTTAGCGGCCTCTGACACCAAGTGCTAGGTTAGGGCCTTTTGCCTCCAGACAAAACATGGAGACCATTATGTTGGCTCCTTAGTGGGCCTCTGACGCCAAGTGCTAGGTTAGGGGAACTGTGAAGCGATATTCTGATGTGGTATCAGTGTCGCTCTCACCAACTGAGCATACTTCCAACCATCCTAGTTGATGTTCTGCCATTTGTTTGGACAGGTAAATGATGAGAAAAAGGAATTTTAATACTGAAAATAGTTTTTATGATAAACTTGCCAGCCTAAACACTAAGATGCTCTCCCATTTTCAGCAATTAGTCGGGGGGCAAAAGGTGTTGAAACTGATCTAGTTTGAATATGTCGCAGTGAAGTGAACTCACAAAGGGTAGTCACTCTAGCTGCCTAACTGGGTATGGAGGTCAGTATAGATTTCTGCTCTTCCAGGTTGCTTTTCCAGGAATCCTGATAATAGGGCATTGTTCCATGCCGCGTGGAGATTTCCAGGAATCCTGATGATAGGGCATTGTTCCATGCCACGTGGAGATTTCCAGGAATCCTGATGAAAGGATATTGTTCTATGCCACGTGGAGATTTCCTGGAATCCTGATGAAAGGGTATGTTCCATGCCACGTGGAGATTTCATGGAATCCTGATAATAGGGCATTGTTCCATGCCACGTGGAGATTTCCAGGAATCCTGATAAAAGGGCATTGTTTCATGCCACGTGGAGATTTCCAGGAATCCTGATGATAGGGCATTGTTCCATGCCGTATGGAGATTTACTGGAATCCTGATAATAGGGCATTGTTCCATGCCACGTGGAGATTTCCAGGAATCCTGATGATAGGGCATTGTTCCATGCCGTATGGAGATTTCCTGGAATCCTGATGATAGGGCATTGTTCCATGCCACGTGGAGATTTCCAGGAATCCTGATGATAGGGCATTGTTTTATGCCACGTGGAGATTCCAGGAATCCTGATGATAGGGCATTGTTCCATGCCACGTGGAGATTTCCAGGAATCCTGATGATAGGGCATTGTTCCATGCCACGTGGAGATTTTCCAGGAATCCTGATGATAGGGCATTTGTTCCATGCCACGTGGAGATTTCCAGGAATCCTGATGATAGGGCATTGTTCCATGCCGTATGGAGATTTCCTGGAATCCTGATGATAGGGCATTGTTCCATGCCACGTGGAGATTCCAGGAATCCTGATGATAGGGCATTGCTCCATGCCATGTGGAGATTTCCTGGAATCCTGATGATAGGGCATTGTTCCATGCCGCGTGGAGATTTCCAGGAATCCTGATGATAGGGCATTGTTCCCATGCCACGTGGAGATTTCTAGGAATCCTGATGATAGGGCATTGTTCCATGCCACGTGGAGATTTCCAGGAATCCTGATGATAGGGCATTGTTCCATGCCGTATGGAGATTTCCTGGAATCCTGATGATAGGGCATTGTTCCATGCCACATGGAGATTCCAGGAATCCTGATGATAGGGCATTGCTCCATGCCATGTGGAGATAAGGCATTTATTTGGACAGGTAAGTATATAAGAAAGCCACTTTTTGTAGTTAAATTCCGTTTTGTATTAAACCATAGATTGATAGATGATATGATGATGTGTGTGTGTGTGTGTGTGTGTGTGTTCCAGGAAGCAGCACAGAGGGTACCAGCGTCTTCAGTGTGAAAAACTGATGACATTGCTCAGACAGCCTGGGGCCGCCTTTCTTCTGACTGTGCGCTTCTTTGCAGGTACGTAGAGCTCCTCTGCGTCATCCACCTCCTCCTCTTTGTGTGGGGCTGATAACCTTCATGATGACACTAGTAAATCAGGAAGACAGTGACAATGATCTCTAAGAAAGAAATGATCAGTCGTGATAAAAACAGTAATAAGGATAATGATAGTATGGCTGTCATCATCATTGTCGTCGTCATTGTCCAGTGACTGTAGGTTGCAGAAGTGTTGAGAGCAACAGGGTGGAGGTGCTGTGATCACTCAACCCTTGGTAAAGACCACTCAGAATTTGATCTAGCCCACCTGGGGACAGTGATGTTTTATGATGATAGTAATTCTTATCATCAGCATTATCCTTGTTGTTGAAAGAATGTTATAGAGCAGATTGTGTGACTCGTCAAATCAAGCCAGCTCTCCTTGTCTGAGTCTTTAGCCCATTTGCCTGTGAGGCAATTTTAGCAAGTCCAGCTGTGGAGTAGGGAACTGTTGAAGCTTGTCCAGGCCCGTGATCTGGGCCTTTGCTGGTGTGCTGGCCAGTGTCATGTTCCTGTTTGTTAAATGTGTGTGTGTGTGTGTGTGTGTGTGTGTGTGTGTGTGTGTGTGTGTTCAACCGATTTGCTCTTCGATGAAGGGCAGTGTAAAGTATATGCTTGAATTCAGAAGTAAATTCTCAATGGTACAAATGATTA
>JADBJO010004563.1:56999-96999 GCA_016801955.1 Conus betulinus
TTGCGCACAGGATATCCCTGGGGCATTAAAATTAATATATGCCATATCTTAAGGTACGAGGTTGTTCTATGATATCTTAATCAATGACAACAAACCTCCCAATTCCTGTCAAAAAATGGACTGTCAGTGGAAAAGAGGTTTTTTTTTTTTAAAAAGTGCATAAAATACAAGATGTCAAATTGAAATGGGCTGCAGGTGCGTATTTTGTACATAGAATTATCGGGACAAATGTTGTACTGCAAGAAATGAATATTACAGATAGTTATTATTGTGATTTCTGTAGAGAATTCAAAGACAGTATTGAACATATATTCTGGACATGCAACATCTCAAATCGTCTCTCTGAAAAAACCTTGAACAATGATTATAAACAAAATGTACAACATGTACAAACATCAGTACAACTCAAAACATTGTATTATTTGGCATAGAAAATAATATGCTTACGGACTATGTTTTTGATTTATTGATACTTCTGGTAAAATGTATATTTATAAATATGTAAATTTGAAAGCCCGTACCTAACATAGTAACCTTTGAAAGATACGTTTCTTCAAGACATACAATAGAACAACACAATGCCAGATTATCATGGAAAACGGATGATTTAAAAAAAAAAAAATATGGATGCCATAAGAATTGCTATTCAGAAAATACGCACTGAAACAGTAAAAAGTATGTCTTAAAAAAAAAAAAAAAAAAAAGGATTAAAAAGGAGAGAAAAAAAAAAAAAAAAAAAAGAGGACACGGGAAGGAAAGGGGGAAAAAAAAAAAGTAAAACCGTGAATCCAAATGTAAAAATAGCTGCATAACAAACCGACATCCACCCTCTCTCTCTCTCTCTCTGTCTCTCTGTCTCTCTCTCTCTCTCTCTCTCTCTCTCTCTCTCTCTCTCTCTCTCTCTCTCTCTCTCTCTCTCTCTCTCTCTCTCTCTCTCTTTCTCTAAGTTTTGATGTTTCCTAATGTCTATGCCGTTATGTTTGTCTATGTATATGAGTGGGTAAATATAAGTGTATATGTACATATATATGGATACATACATTTTGATGTAATGTGATGTGTTTTTAATATCAAACGATGCATTGGTATAATTACTCATAGTGCATATACATGTATTCGTGTACTTTTGTATGTATGCAATGTAAATTGTTATGTAATTTCATTCAAAGCGATTAAAAAAATAATGAAATAAAATAAAATACCTCTCATTTTAATTTTATAATACAATGTGTCCTTTTCCTCCAAGGTTAAGTAGCCTCGTTCTAAATTGTCTTGACCTTCCATTTTATCTCTGTCTTCCGACCTGCTCCAGTGCGTTTTGCCAGAGGTCTGTGTGACGTCATCTGCAGGTTTTCTTTCGAACTTCAAAACTCATAGCTTAGGTGATCTCTTCAAATACAAAACAAAACAAAACAAAAACAATTGTCGTTTGTTATATTTGGGTATTAAGTCATGTCTCCGATTTCTTTTTAGATTTCTGCTTTAATGTTCAAAACATATTTTTTTTTTTTCTCCCTGCAGAAGACATGAGCGAATAATTGGTCATCTAAATATCGATTCCGTGACATTCAACTTGGGTAACATATTGCTGAGTTTAAAAAGAAAAACTGGCTGGTAAAGGTGTAAACTTTTCGCAATATAAAAGAAAAAACACAACTATCAAAATTTTTTTTTTTTTCTGACGTGTGAACCCCCTAGATTTCACCCCGTAGTACTTTCTTTATGACCTCATATCAACACGTACACATGCCTTCAGTCCATTGAGAACAGAATTAATTCTGTTCTAAAGAATTTTTTTTTAAGCAGACTATGGCTAAAGCAACGATGTATGGACACACTGAAAATCGCTTGTCTTCTTTGAGCGGGACGTAGACATTTCACAACATGCTAATCTTGTTATCAAGGATTCCAAAATGTAAGTTGACGTGGCACAATAAAGTTTCAAATAACTTTTGGAAAACGTGTGCATATCGTTTATGACATGGAACGAAGGCTACAGAATCACAACATATTCAGATTAAAGATTTGGAGAGAATGATTACTGAACAAAAACAAATATGATGGTGGGTGGAAGGGGAATTTGAAAGGAGGGGTGGGGGTTGGGGATGGGAGAGTCGTATGTGCTCGCTTGCAGTACCGTTTTTAAAAGATCATATGAAGACAGCACACTCACAGCGGACCAGTGCTGCTTCTCGCAAGTGAGTATGTATGTGCAACATATTTTGTCAATTCGTCATCCTTTTGAGAAGACACAAATTGACAAAAGCCTTACCTGCCAAAAGACATGTGGTTTCATCAATACTATATTCACGTTTCCAAGATAAAGATTTGTGCGATCCTTCTTTCTCCCCTCTGTCGAAATAGGATTCGTGCACTCCTCGTTTATCCGGAGGTGAATATAGGCGCAACGCGCAGGGGCTTTACAAACGACCCTTTCATACCGTAAAAACTGGTCCACTAAACTGCCAGCAAAACTTTCACAACCGTGCCCCCGCCACCCAGTATCGGAATGCTCACCAGGTCACGGGCACACTCCAACGGGTCACGGACCCAAGCCATCACGGTATGCATAATGTCCCCAATAATGCTAGAGCCAGCACGCGTTGTCATGGCCACGCAAGGAGCTGCATCGAATGAGGAAAGGTAAAGTCTTCAACACTGTAGGACGAAGATCACCGTTGCCTTCTGCCCACCACACGTTGAAGATCTTTACACTCCTCTGGCCGCTACTGGGTGATGTGCCGTGTGCTTCACCCACAAGAAAGCTAGTGTTCCAACATGTTTTTTTGCTCGTAACGAGTAAATATAAAAAAAAAGGGGGGGGGGGGGGGGGAGGTAATCCTAACGTTACTAGGAAGTCAGGCTCATCACCACCCGAATCTTACCAGTAACTTTTGGATTGGCGTAAAACTGTACTTTTCTCCCTATATGGAATTCAGATAAAAGAGAGATAAATAAATAAATAAATGAATCAATAAATATTTAAAAAAAAAGAAACAGATAGATGCATTTAACTTTTTTTAAAATGAAATAAACCGGCATCCACGCTGTACGAACGTCGAGACGAGAACGAAGAATACAGAAAAAAGCACGCCATTTCCACACTTGGGACTTCCACGTGGGAAAACCGTTCTCTAAGTAAAGGCAGTTAAATAAAGGTGTTTTGGTGCCATGTTCTCTTGCATATATATATATATATATATATATATATATATATATATATATATATGGTGTTGTGTGTGTGTGTGTGTGTGTGTGTGTGTGTGTGTGTGTGTGTGTGTGTGTGTGTGTGTGTGCGCACGCACATATGTAGATGGATACTGAAGTGTGTGTGTGTGTGTGTGTGTGTGTGTGTGTGTGTGTGGGGGGGGGGGGGGGGGGGGGGGGGGGGGGGGACATTTTGCCAATTTGTTCTGAGATCAAATTTCTTTGTCTTACGTAATTTCACGAAGGATTTCTCCTATCTTTAACGAGCGCTTATTCTATGCTGGTAGCAGAAAGTCTTTTCTTTTTTTTGTTTTTTTTCTAAGACAGATGTGACTTCACCTGAAAAACTGGCATCCGGACAACAATTATAAGTCACAGACAGAGAGAGAGAGAGAGAGAGAGAGAGAGGGGGAGAGAGAGAGAGAGAGAGAGAGAGCGGTCCCTTTTGACAATCGAACCAGAGGCCTCCCACCTCTACTAAGTACGTTATTCACTATGAAACGCGATTTCCCCTGCCTGTATGAAACTCCAGGATGAAACATGTTGCCTTGGACATGAAGTTTGTTGTTGTTGTTTGTTTGTTGTTGTTTTTGTTTGTTTTGCTTCGTTTTTGGGTTTTTTTTTTTTTTCAAATTCGCTTTCCATTCTGCCCTCTCCAATGCTATGTCCGTCCTCTTGACAGCAGAGGAGGATTCGCACTGCATTGTGTTTGGAAACAGAGCTTTACATGCTTGGCAATCGCGGGAAAGTTTTTGTTTAGAAGCTTAATCTGTCACACCGGAAAAATATGGCATTTGCATAGCACAGTTATAACTGCGCTTGGAATGTGTGTGTGTGTCAGTGTGTGTGTGTGTCAGTGTGTGTGTGTGTGTGGTGTGTGTGTGTGTGTGTGTGTGTGTGTGTGTGATGCAGCATAAACCCACAAGCAAAACACCTGTAGTATCAATCACGACGCCGCTAGCAATATGGAAACAAGGACATCACGTGCGGAGCATAGAGACAGGCTTATAAACGAGTGACAGTGACGCTGGAGCTTTGCCGTTTCAACCCCTGCCCGTCGGGTGGATTTTCTCCCAGTTCCTCCATCTCCGGACCGCTGGAGTCTTCTGCCAGTGCCATCAACTCCGGATCGCTAGAATCTCCTTCCAGCTCCTCCCACTCCGGAGTGCTAGAATCTCCTCCCAGCTCCTCCATGTCCAGGTCCAAGTGACCTGCTCTCTGTCCCACCGTCTCTGCCCTCTGCCGCTCCGTGCTTACAACAGGCGGACCCACTTGAATTGCCCCCGGTCTCTGCCTCCCCACCATCAGCTGCTGCTGCTCTTGCCCGGGCACCATGTCCTCTTGCCCGGCACCATGGACACCTGTTGTGTGTCCCTTTGCCCCTACATTAGGGACACCTGCTGCCTGCCCTCTTGCCCCTACATTAGGGACACCTGCTGCCTGCCCTCTTGCCCCTACATTAGGGACACCTGTTGCCTGCCCTCTTGCCCCTACATTAGGGACACCTGCTGCCTGCCCCTTTTGCCCCTATATTATTAGGGACACCTGCTGCCTGCCTCTTGCCCCTACATTAGGGACACCTGCTGCCTGCCCTCTTGCCCCTACATTAGGGACACCTGTTGCCTGTTCCTTTGCCCCTACATTAGGGACACCTGTTGCCTGCCCTCTTGCCCCTACATTAGGGACACCTGTTGCCTGCCCTCTTGCCCCTACATTAGGGACACCTGTTGCCTGCCCTCTTGCCCCTACATTAGGGACACCTGCTGCCTGTCCTTTTGCCCCTATATTAGGGACACCTGCTGCCTGTTGCCCCCATTAGGGCCCTGCCTGCCCCTACATTATTAGGGACACCTGTTGCCTGCCCCTTTGCCACTACATTAGGGACACCTGCTGCCTGTCCTTTTGCCCCTATATTAGGGACACCTGTTGCCTGCCCTCTTGCCCCTACATTAGGGACACCTGCTGCCTGCCCCTTTGCCCCTACACCACGGGCACCTGCTGCCTGCCCCTTTGCCCCTACATTAGGGACACCTGCTGCCTGTCCTCTTGCCCCTACACTAGGGACACCTGCTGCCTGCCCCCTTTGCCACTACATTAGGGACACCTGCTGCCTGTCCTTTTGCCCCTACATTAGGGACACCTGTTGCCTGCCTGCCTTTGCCCCTACATTAGGGGACACCTGCTGCCTGCCCTCATTTGCTGCCTGCCCCCCTTGCCCCTACATTAGGGACACCTGCTGCCTGCCCTCTTGCCCCTACATTAGGGACACCTGCTGCCTGTCCCCTTTGCCCCTACATTAGGACACCTGTTGCCTGCCCTCTTGCCCCTACATTAGGGACACCTGTTGCCTGCCCCTTTGCCCCTACATTAGGGACACCTGCTGCCTGCCTTGCCCTCATTGCTGCCCTACATGCCCCTACATTAGGGACACCTGTTGCCTGCCCTCTTGCCCCTACATTAGGGACACCTGTTGCCTGTCCCTTTGCCCCTACATTAGGGACACCTGCTGCCTGTCCCCTTGCCCCTAGATTAGGGACACCTGCTGCCTGTCCCTCTGTTCTAACAGCAGGGGCACCTGCTGCCTGTCCTCTTGCCCCTAGATTAGGGACACCTGCTGCCTGTCCCTCTGTTCTAACAGCACGGGCACCTGCTGCCTGTCCCCTTGCCCCTACACCACGGGCACCTGCTGCCTGTTCCCTTACCACTAAAACACGGGCACCTGCTGCCTGTCCCCTTGCCCCTGCATCACGGGCACCTGCTGCCTGTCCCTCTGTTCTAACATAACGGGCACCTGCTGCCTGTCCTCTGTTCTAACATAACGGCCACCTGCTGCCTGTCCCTCTGTTCTAACATAACGGCCACCTGCTGCCTGTCCCTCTGTTCTAACATAACGGCCACCTGCTGCCTGTCCCTCTGTTCTAACATAACGGCCACCTGCTGCCTGTCCCTCTGTTCTAACATAACGGCCACCCTGCCTGTCCCCTGTTCTAACATAACGGGCACCTGCTGCCTGTCCCCCTCTGTTCTAACATAACGGCCACCTGCTGCCTGTCCCTCTGTTCTAACATAACGGGCACCTGCTGCCTGTTCCTCTGTTCTAACATAACGGCCACCTGCTGCCTGTCCCTCTGTTCTAACATAACGGCCACCTGCTGCCTGTTCCTCTGTCCAGTCATCACGGGCACCTGCCGCGTGCCCCTCCATCCACAGGCGAGCTGCTCCCTGATTCTCTATTTCCGGATCAGGGGCACCTGCCCCCCTCTCCCTCCACCTCCCTCAGCTGAAGGGGGTTAATTTCCTGCTCCTCTATCCCTAGACCTGATAACAGTAAATCATCCCGGAGGTCCTCCGCTTGCATTGCGGGTACCAAGTCCTGGCAGTAGTGGGCCAGCACTTCGCTGACCTGATCTTTGACGGAGTAGCCCTTCCTCCAATCCTGTCTCTGGTTGAGGGCAGCGCGAACTGAGTTCCTGCTCAACGTCTTGAGGCGGGGCACCTCCTGAACCATCCTCCTCAGTCTGGAGTCGCCGGGCAGCAAAGGGTGCTGCAGACTGATACATTTGCCCAGGGGGCAGCCAGCCGCCAGCAGCATGGCCGCCATCTGCGTCGAGGTCTCCAGCGCCTGCCACACTCGATCGGAGTACTGGGTCTGGTCGTGGGTTTGGAGGGCGCGGAGCACGGGCTTGCAGTTGTGGAGGAGCAGGCGGTGGACGATGATGACGCTGCGCCTCATCACGGCCAGGTCCAGGGGGCGGACAGGTACCTTCGGTTGGTCACCGGGTCCTGGAACAGCCGGTCCGGGTTGGCTCCGGCGGAGAGCAGCACGTCCACGCCGTCGCTGTTGTTCTCCATGCACGCCTGCTGCAGCGCCGTCTCCCCGCTGCCCTTGCAGTACGCGTCCACGTCCGTCCGGGGATCGTGGCTGATGACGTGGACCATGCTGTGCATGCGTCGGGCCAGGGCTATGCGCAGAGGGGTCTTGCCGCTGAGGTCGCCCTTCTGCGGGTCGGCCCCTCGCCGGAGCAGCTTCTGCACCTTGGGGAGGCAGCAGGCCCCCACGGCCACGTGGAGAGGCCGGTCGCCGGTGTGTAGCTGTGGGGGAGGTGGGAATAGGGGGGGGGGGAGGGGGTGGGGGGGGGGGGGGGATGGTTGAGGGAATGGGATGGTGAGGACAGTCGGTTTAGCACGGACCAGCGAGAACAGTTTTACACACAACGGCACCAGCGGCAAGAAAATATCAGAATTTAAATCTTATGGATTAAAAAAAAAAAAATAAAAAAAAACACACCATTTTTACGGTTGCGTCTACCACCACCATTTGAACAAGAGCAGCGGCCACTATCTATGATCTACTACTGCGATACTACTGAACAAAAAAAAAAAGAACGACAGTGACAACGAAGAATAGAAGAGTGATGAAGGAGGAGGAGAAAGGAAGACCAGTACCTCTCTCTCATCTCCATCCGTTCTTATTTCCCCTCCCCCCTTTCCCCTTCTCTCTCTCTCTCTCTCGCTCTCTCTTTTCATCCTTTCTTATCCCCCCCCCCCCCTATCCCTTTTCTCTTTCTCTTTCTCTCTGTCTCCCTCTCTCTCTCTCTCTCTCTCTCTCTCTCTCTCTCTCTTCCATCCCTCCATTTCTCCTCCCTTTTCTGTCGCGGCTGTCAATGGTATTGTCTCTCTGTCTGTCTGTCAGTCTACATGTCTGTCTGTCTTCACTGTCTCTGTCTGTCTGTCTGTCTGTCTAGTCTGTCTCTCTCTCTCCTTTCTCTCTCTCTCTCTCTCTCTCTCTCTCTCTCTCTCTCTCTCTCTCTCTTCCATCCCTCCATTTCTCCGTTCCTTTTTTCTGTCAATGTCATTGTCTCTCTGTCTGTCTGTCAGTCTGCCATGTCTGTCTGTCTTCTGTCTTCTGTCTCTGTCTGTCTGTCTAGTCCGTCTCTCTCTCTCTCTCTCTCTCTCTCTCTCTCTCTCTCTCTCTCTCTCTCTCTCTCTCTCTCTCTCTCTGCTCCCGCGCCTAATGTTCCTCTTCTTCCTCTTCCCCCTCCTCTCCTCCTTCTCCCTCCCCCCCCCCTCTCTCTCTCTCTCTCGTATGTGTGTGACTGCTTCACCCCCCCCCCCCCCTCCCATTCCTTTTACTCAGAATCCTCCTTTATGGGTGTATCGCGGCTGTCACCCCCCTCAGTATGGCCAATGGCGTTAATCGGAATAAATCATTCGTGTTCTCTACTCGCGCGCGTATCTCCTTCCCTCCTTACCGTCCTCCCTTCCTCCCTCCCTGTCTCTCTCTCTCTCTCTCTGTCTGTCTCTCTCTCTCTGTCTCTGTCTCTCTCTCTGTGTCTTTGTCTCTGTATCTTTGTATCTCTGTCTCTCTGTCTGTCTCTCTGTCTGCCTGCCTGCTGCCTGCCAGCCTGCCTGTCTGTCTCTCTGTCTCTCTCATATTTGGTGTCTTCCATCTCTGTGTCATCTCTCTCTCTCTCTCTCTCTCTCTCTCTCTCTCTCTCTCTCTCTCCCTCTCTCTCTCTCTCTCTCTCTTACGGTCCTGACAGTCGAGGTTAAGGCAGGGGCAGAGCGGTGAGCAGGCCGAAGCACAGGGCGCCGGTCCAGGAGGAACAGTTCCGGAGCAGAGCCCTCTCCAGCATGGACGGGGGTCTCGTGGGGTCCTTACAGCAGAACGCCGCACGGGGGGGGCAACACCCAGGGCAGCAGCGCTCGTCCTCCTCACTGTAACAGGCCCGTCCACAGCCGCTCTCCCGTCCACAGCAAACCGTTCGCCATTGTAGCTCTCTCTCCTCAGGAACTGGAAAACAGACAGCAACAGTGACAGCAGTACGTAACGAGTATGTGAGGGTGGTGATCTTCTTTTTCTTCTTTTCTTCTTCTTCTTCTTCTTCACCTCCTCCTCCTCCTCCTCCTCCTCCTCCTCCTCCATCTTCTCTTTCTTCTTCTTCTTCTTCTTCTCTCTTCTTCCTCGTTCGCTTCCCGTTAGATGAGCAGCCCGGTGTCCTCGATGAAGGCAGCCGTCTACCGCAGCTCCTCCAGGGTGCCGTACAGCTTGGCTTCCACTGCTGTCGGTGTTGGCCAGTACTTTCTCCTGGATGTTGCATGCGTCGTACAGTCTTGAAGGGTGTGGTCGGTTGTCATTGGTCCCTCACCACAAGGGCACTCTCCACTCTGTCCAATGCCAAATTCTGTGTGCATGTGGTGGAGCAGGCGATTGTGTCCAGTTCTCAGGCGGAAGATCCTGACCTGTTCCCGTCCTCCCAGCAAAGGGTATCCGCAAGGTGGTGATGATGGTTAGTTTTGCTGTTGGTAGACCTGCACGCTCTCCCATTTATAACACAGAAAACTACCCGTTTTCTCCTTTTGTTTTCTGTATTACTCAGCTGATATTCTTGGCCGCGTTTGTATAACTTAGATTCGGATAACTGCAAAAAATTCTTCGATGGGTAAATAATAATGACAGAAAGCGCTCTGAACCAGAGGACAACACCCGATCCACCTTTTTCGGCCAGGTGGGTGCCAGCTGTGTTCAGAGGTAAAGGCGCTAACGCGTGCTCTCCGCTCGTCGGCAGCTACAGGCAAGGTAAAACTCTTTGCGGGCGGATTTGCAGTGTGTGTATCAACAGCGTTGAACGCGTCCACATATGCATTGGTGGGCCTAATAGTAGGCATCGAAATTTAGAGGAACGCTTTCATGGGAGTGCGTGTGCGTGCGCGCGCGCGTTTAGAGGAACGTTTTCATGGGAAACGCGTCCGCGTGCGTACGTGCGCGCGCGCATGTGTGTGTGTGTGTGTGTGTGTGTGTGTGTGTGTGTGTGTGTGTCTAAAAGGATGATTCTTAGACACTGAGAGTAAAGAAAAGTTGAAATCCATATTTGCCTCTAGAGCTGCTCATTTTTGGTGTGGAGGTTTATTCAGTCTGGAAGATGAGAGGGTATGTGTGTACGTTTTGTTTTTTGTTTTTGTTTTTGTTTGTTTTTGTTTGTTTTTGCACGAAGCTTAAGTTTTAAGCCACCCCTTCCCCTCTCGTCTAAGTTAAGACCCCTCCCCCCCTTCCACACTTCCTCCCTCCCCTCTCTCCCCCCCCCCCCCCACCCCCTCCCCCCCCCCCCCGCCGCCTTTCCTCTGCCTTTTTCAGTTGACGTCATAGATTGGCGCTCTCACGACCAGAACGTCGTCTCTCGTGAGCATGCGAGTTAATGATATTGTCCCAAATTAGGACATTGCCTAACTTTGGCTACAATTAGCTTTTAGCGTTGCGTATGCCTTGCCTGTAGAAGCCCTTCAGAGTCGGACCAGAAACCAGACTCTGGACACAATATCTGGTGAAGGACAGACAACATGTAGTTGAAGGGCAGTTTCTGTATCGCCATGTGTCGATTCCATCCGTCTGGCAGTCGACGAACATCACGCTCTTTCTCGCTTAAGCCCGCGTGATATGGCATGGTAGGTCAGAGGTATTTGTTCCAGGGGAACGAACGAAAGGAAGAGGTATTTAGAGTGTGCTGGGGGGGGGGGGGGGGGGTGTGTTCCACCAGAACGACAACACGATGAACATGGCAGCCGAAACGCCACCTTTCATGTGGGCCTCGCGCCTCTGAGGTTCGAAGCCGCAACGTTTATGTGTAAACTTGGTGCTGTGGTTCCAGTGAGCCATTCGGATGTCCCTATCGAGTTCAGGAAAATGATGCAGACCCCACTGCAACTGCGGAGACACCGACAAGCGAATGAACGCACAAAACGAGATGCAAATAAACACGTAACTAAATGATAATATGTAACAGTAACACACGTAGTAAAAAAAAAACCCTATAACGTCAGTGAACATTAAGCAAAGTACAAACGCACACACCAAACAAAATGCAAAATGCCTATCTGATACAAAACAATAAACAAGAACACGTGTGAGTGTCGTGAGAACAAAACAGACTGCAAGATTGATGAAAAGAAAGCAAAGTCCAAATGAATACAAGAAAAAAAAGTTCAAATAACGTCCGTCTTATAGGTAATGCGAAACATAAGTACTTGTGAGTGTCCAAAACAAAAAACACAAACAGCAAGGTTAATAAAAAAAAAAGAATAAAGCGAAGCAAAAATGAACACACGAAACTAGGTTTAGCGCCTGCCTAAAACATAATACGAAACAGTAACAGTTGTAAGTGTAAGATGAACGGAACTGGCTGCAGTGTTACTAAAAACAAGACGAAATACAAATGAATACTCAACAAAGGTGCAAACAAAGTTTCCTATGCAGTACCAAACAGTAAACACTTTCGAGTGAAGTGAAAATGAAACAGACAGCAGGCGTTCGAGAAAAACAAACAAACAAGCGAACAAGCGAACAAGCAAACGCAGGATACAAACGAAACTAAAGAACTTGCAAAGTAATGATTGTTTCATCAACTATACAAAACAGGCGCGTTTTCGTCAAATCTGTCCTGTTTAGACGCAGCAGACAACAAACATCAAACAGACACTATCCAATGCTCATCAGATCTCATGTGACGGCATGAAGTAAGCATGTCGGAATCACGACCGCGGAGCAAGAAAAGATCTCCTATCCATCCCCGACCCCTCCTATCCCAACTATCCCCCCCACCCCTACCGTTCTCCCATCCCTTCGTTCTAAACCCTTCAGTGCCCGCCCCAACTTTACTGTTAAGTCTGTTCTGTTAACAATGATGTCGTTCTGGAAGAGACACTACCATTCCAGCGGTACGTCTCCTCATCTGTCGCTGTGTTTTCTAGAAACCCGCGGGGTGGGTTCAACTCGGCATCCTCTTTCAGAGGATGCGGCCAACACCCTGATCTGTGCTTTTGTTCTTTCACGGCAAGAGGACTGAAATCCTCTTCTTGCTGGCAGTCCTAAACATCTCATTCATGAGTTTACAGAAAGTACAGAATCTCTCTCTCTCTCTCTCTCTCTCTCTCTCTCTCTCTCTCTCTCTCTCTGTGTTACATTTTAAACCTGTTGTGTTCAGAATGTAAGTTTGTCGTATCAACACGACAGAAGTATTGTCTATGTTCACCTCGATTTTGTCTCCCTTATCTTTACTTAACGTTGTATTGTGTGACTTGCCTTGAATAAAAAATACTTTCTTCGAAAAAAAAAAAAAAAGAAGAAAATTTATAAGAAAAAGAAATGAAAGTACAGAGTAATACAGGCGGACTAATTTGCGGATGGCCTTAATACATACGTGTTGCTCCTATCCTAACATGGTCTTCACTGGCTTGCAGTTCAAAACACATTCATTATTAAACTGTCTGGACTCCGTTTCAGGTCTGGGAGTAGTCCAGCCCCATCATTATCTTTCTGATCGTCTCCAGTTGTACATTCCAGCCCGGCCGTTGCGTTCGTCTGATGATACTCATCCCTCCAGATCCGTTGGTTCCGTACCAAGACTCTCTCTCTCTCTCTCTCTCTCTCTCTCTCTCTCTCTCTCTCTCCCCCTCAGCGCCCTCCTCTTTGAACACATTTTCGTTCTCTCCCCGCAGCTACATACTTCTCCGTCTTCCTCGGGTCGTCTCTTAAGATTGCACTTTTCACAGGCTCGTAGCCTTATTCCTGTTTAGTCTTTTAACTGTGTAGTGTGTGCTGGTGTTAGTGTGTGTGTGTGTGTGTGTGTGTGTGTGTGTGTGTGTGTGTACGCGCGAGCACGTATGAGTGTGAGTGCGTGTTTCTGTGTGTGTCTGTGTGCGTATTTTCAGAGTTTAAAAAAAAAAAAACTGTCTTTCATACCCTTTCCTGCCCTCGGTTTTTTGTTGTTGTTGTTGTTTTGTTCTTTGTTGCTGTTGTTTTTGTTTTGTTTTGTTTTTTACTAACGGAAACCAAAATACCTCGAATATATTGAATTTGATTTATTGAACTCTAATGGCATCACATGTACATATTTGACCGTTTTCATAATTTTCTGCAACTGTCTTTGATCGAAAAACAAACGTTTGGTGAGAGAGAGAGAGAGAGAGAGAGAGAGAGAGAGAGAGAGAGAGAGAGAGAGAGAGAGAGAGAGAGAGAGAGAGACAGACAGACAGACAGACAGACAGACAGACAGACAGACAGACAGACAGACAGACTTACAGACAGACAGACAAACAGACGCAGAGACAGAGACACTGAGAAAGCGGGTGCTTTCAAAACTTTTCTTCTCTCCATTTCTGCCAAGAGTGGACGGGTGATAATTCTTCGGGGTGAGACCACCGAGATTTTGCGTGCATCACGCTCTACGTGCATTGAGAAAGGCCACAGGAAGCGTTCCTTTTTATACCCCACTTTCCTTAAAAAAATTTTTTTTTTAAAAAAAAAAAAGTGAGATCGCCTCCGTCAAAGCTCATGGACTGAGCGGCTGCAGATAGATTGCCTCCGTGACAGCTCAAGGACTGAGCGGCTGCAGACAGCTTGCCTCCGTGACAGCTCAAGGACTGAGCGGCTGCAGACAGTTTGCCTCCGTGACAGCTCAAGGGACCGAGCGGCTGCAGACAACGTGGAAGCAAAATGCCGAGGGATCAAATCTGGTTCGAAGTCACCCGAGTGTCCAGAGATCAACTTTAACATTGAATGGGGAAGAAAAGCTGGGTTTTTAAGTGCGTGTTGTAATAGTACTGGCAGTAGTAGTAGCGGTAGTAGTGGTAGCAGCAGCAGCAGCAGCACTAGTAGTAGTAGTAGTAGTAGTAGTAGTAGTGCTTTCATTTACGTCTTTTCACAGAATTCTGTGATATTAGACATACGTGTTTTTTTTCTTCAAACGTACTGTATAGTAGTAGTAGTAGTAGTTTCATTTTGCGTCTTTTCACAGAATTTTGTGATATTAGACAAACGTGTTTCTCTTCAAAACAAATGTGTGTGTGTGTGTGTGTGTGTGTGTGTGTGTGTGTGTGTGTGGAAAGCTAGAGGGGAGGGGGGGGGGGGGGTATCGAAAGGAAATATCTTCCCAAGACCCATTTCCCAAAACGAGTTGCCGACGAGTGAAAAAAGAATCAAACTACAAAATCAACTACTACTACTCTTGCCGCCAGACAAGTACTGCTCAGACAAGGGCAGAAAGAGGATTGTACGTATCATGGCGACGAACTATTCGTGGTGAGAATAGACCGAACTGAGCACTAAAGTTTTGTTTTTAAGGGGGACGCTTGTGTAACTCAGCCAGACAGACATATCCGCAAAGCCCTTACTTAGCCCTCCCCTCTCCCTGCCCGTCCCCTTCCTCTCTTTTTATACCCCCACTAGCCTCTATCCCTTTCCTCCCCTCCCAGTGAAAGGGTTTCTTTCCAGAGAGATCCAATCAAATCATGTGGCTTTAAGCCCTGCCGACCACAAAAGCCATATCAGGACTGACACACTATGAAATGAACAAAGTGTGAAAATTAAAGAGCAAAGTTATAAAACTCAATGCGAGTTTATCTGTTTACTATAGACAAAAAAAGCCTGGGAAAAAAAAAAAAGAGAATATGTCACACTCAACTTAAAATCAAAGAAAAATGGAAGTACATTTAGACACAATCAAATCCTTCGATTCGATGTTTTCTCAGCGTTTGCTGTTATTGGCAGGAAATGAATTTAAAACAAAAAAGATGTTTTTCTTTTGAGAGAGAGAGAGAGAGAGAGAGAGAGAGAGAGAGAGAGAGAGAGAGAGAGAGGAGGAGGAGGAGGAGAGGAGGCGAGGTGGGTGGGAGACAGCAGTGAGGGGTTGATGGAGGTGGGAGGGTAGAAGGTGGAGATTGGGGATCCCTGTGGTTACTTTGAGGGTGTGAAAACGATATCTTAACGACTGCTGAACCATTTGTCGCGTCTGTTTGCAGGCAGCGATTTGCTTTAGACGCTCGCTTTGAGCTTAAAACGTTGTCAGCTGATAGGATGCAGGCCTCAACTCAGCCTTTCTCTATCTGCTGTGTCAGTTCTTATGCGGGGTTATGTAATATGGTACTGACATACAACGTGAGATAGGCATGAGTGTCTTTCCCACGTTAAGATTTGTTTGTAAGCAAAATTTATCTAAATATTCCTCCTCTTCTTCTTCTTCTTTTCTTCTCTTCTCCTCCTCCTCCTCCTCTTCGTCGTCGTCGTCTTCTTCTTTTCTTCTCCTCCTCCTCCTCTTTGTATACCTCCTCCTCTTCGTATACCTCCTCCTCTTCCTCCTCCTCTTCGTTGTCGTCGTCGTCTTCTTTTGTTCTCCTCTTCCTCTTCCTCCTCCTCCCTCCTCTCCTCCTCCTCTTCGTCGTCGTCGTCTTCTTCTTTTCTTTTCCTCCTTCTCCTCTTCCTCCTGCTCTTTGTGCTCCCCCTCCTCCCCCTCCTCCTCCTTCTCCTCCCCCCCTCCTCCTCCTCCTATGCATTTTCCATTTCTTTTTCGTGTTCGTCTTCTCCTTCTTCTCCCTCTTCCTCTTCTTCTTTCTATTCCTCGTATTTCTCCCTTGGCTTTGTGCGCGACTACAATGCGAGTTTTTTTTTTTTTGTAGTTTCTTTTTGCTACAGAACCAGAAGGGGAGGGACGACGGTGGGGGGGGGGGGGGGGGTCGCAGATCGATTAGAGATGGGTCACATTGAAAAAGAAAGTCTGCAACTGACACAAACGTGGGCTGCAGGACATACAAAACAACAGAACCTACTTCATCAATTTTCTTATCAAATATTAAATATTACCCCTGTAGCAACACAGACTGATAATAAATCCCACGTATTGATAAACCTGTTGCATACGTTAATTTTTTGAAAAAAAAAAAAAGGTTAAACGTCAATTCACTTGCCTTGCAATATTAAGAATGTCGCCCTTCAGTTGAACTATGTGAAGAAAGGTGGTTGTTGCACCAGGGTTTCTAAAAGAAAATAGCACGTTGATGCTAAAGTTGAAAGTGAAAACCGGTGAAACAGTAAACAAACTAAAAAAAAACCACAACAACACACAGATCACAGAAGACGGCTTGGTATCTGTGACATCGGAACACAGACGGCGGGTCCAACGCCATGTGAGAAACGTTCATCACAGTCAGTGCCTTAGTGTGTGAGCTCTGCGTGGTCAAAAGACAGACTCGGTCAGATAAACATTTCACTCCGTGTCACCTGCTACCGTGCTCATTTTGACTCGGGCGGAAAAGGCCTGATCATGTCGCACACACACACACACATACACACGCACGCACGCACGCACAAACACGCGCGCGCGCTCAAACGCATCCATGCACGTACGCATGCTCTCTCTCTCTCACTCTCTCTCTCTCTCACTTACACACACACACACACACACACACACACACACACACACACAATCACATACACTCATACGCACACACCGAGAACAGGTAAATAGATAGCAAAGAGAATAATCTTTTTAAAGGTATGTAATCTTCTTTTTGGAGGACGGCTACTAATGTTTTAGTTGACAGAAAAATAAACTCAGTGTCTCGAAATGCAGTGGAAGAAATCTCAGCAGAATGTAGATTCACAATTTTCATTTTGAAAGCTGTTCTCAGCTACATAGTAATAAATAATAAAAGTAATGAAAACGGTTCACAGAGAGTTAGAACAATATTGTTGTTTTAAAAGCATATATCTTCAACTTTCGCCATACCTTACAATTCATTATACGAAATATTTAACGGTAATTTGAAAAAAAAAAAAAGAAAAAAAAGAACGCGCGTAACCAGAGACTTGGACAAAATCGATGTAGAGATACAGAAAACCCCCTTTATTGCTGATACACTCACTTCATGTTTATAATGTGTACACTGCAAGAAAAAAAAATCCTCTAATTTCAACAAGCAAAGTCACACCTTTACTGAAAAAAATAGTAGTGATCCTTTCAATCCCTCTGATTGTTCAAGTAGATTTATATCAATCAGGCTTTCGACAAAAATCACCCTTGCCGTATGTCTCTTATACAGCTCATAGATAAATGTTTGTCGAACTTTTTTTTTTTTTTTTTTTGATGTTGCTAAAGCGTTTGACGTTATGAACCCTTCGTATGCCGTGAAAAAAAACCCAGATTGTACATTTCAGTACATCTTTTCTTATTGATCGCCAACAACTTAATGAAATTATTTCCAATGGATTAGAGTTACCGCCCTTTCCCTTTGAAATTTGGTATTCCTCAAGGATCTGTGTCAGGACCCCTCTTATTTTCTATCTGTATAGATGATCTGAACTTATGAATAAAGTGTATTGTGAAATGTTTAATGATGACACTTCAAGATAGACAAATAGTGCTAATGTTACCACTTTAGTTAGTAAACATCAGATCAACATCAGCTCACTTCAGATAAATATCAGCTCATGGCCGTAAATACAAATTGATCGAAATGCGTGTTTGTGACCGCACGTCAGAAACGATAGAAAATGAATTTACCGTATGTATCATTATGCGTCAAAAAGACAAAACGATGAAGAGTAAGCATCACATACGATATTATAGGTTAAGGTGACGACGTGTTTAGCATGCTAGCAGACGACCACTCTTACACAATCGACCAACATGCCCACTGACCTCAGACGAAATGTCACTTCCAAGTCATTTACCATAGGGTTTTTTTTTGTTTGTTTTTTTTTAATTCGAATGGCTCACATGCCATTTCTGGCTTCTGACGTTATCGTTTGCCGTTTTATTTGCTCGGTTTATACACATAAACCTGGTGGTGGAATGTTAAAAATGCATGGATGGAAATAAGTGTAGATATCCTGGGATTCCGAAGTGGTTGGTCCCATAGATGGAAAGGAAGGAGGACCGGTGATTCCTTTCACTTTGCCATCATTCGCCTGAAGGGACCTGAAGTGTGGCGGACAGCCAACAAGAGAGAGAGAAAGAGGCAAGTAGACTATCAGAAAGAAGCGAATGCCTTCAATATGAGCAACGGAGCACAAACTGGCGAATGACGAAGATCCTGCACCACCCGAAAGCGTAGGCTTCAAAGGGTGGTGCAGAATTGCTCCCGGCTGGTTGTGTACGGCGGTTGAGGACAGTACTTCCCTGGGTCCTGCCCACACATTCAGGTGTGCCTTTTTCTTCCTCTGCACAAAGGCGCACCAACCGGCGACTGAGGGGGATACTAGTCCTGTGCCCTCTCCTTTATTGTCGACACCTATGAGTGGTGTCGCTCGGCTGGGTCAAAGATATTCAGAGGACAGGATCAATATATTCGCCTCTAGCTAGCTGGAGTTTGTCTGACCATACTGTGGGCATTCAGCTGTTCTTGTTGATGGTGTTTGCCTTGTGTTCGTGGGGCGGATGTCTGTTTACCGCTCTGTATTGATGACAGTGCCAAACTGTCAAGTCTATAGAGCACACACGCACACACACACGCACGCACGCGCGCGCCCACATACAAACATGCGCGCGCGCACACACACACACTCACTCACGAACACACACACATTTTGTCAAAGATTTCAAAGCTTTTAATCCTGTGACCCTTTTGGGGGCATAAAGGACCTGAGACAAATCAAAGGAATGTAAATGAAATACATCAAACATCCAAAAAATTTCCTCATGATTAACACACTGAATATAATATTACACAACTTTTCCAAGTTTCAGAAACTTCGCAAAATTTAGCAACACTTTTTTACCACCACAGAGTAAACGAGAATAGTTAAATGTGTACTTTATACATGTAAATTTTCTTGGTATAAACGGACTTCTAAATGTCGTTATATTTAGTGCATTTTATTACAAAATAAAGTTCATCACCAATGTAATTCTGGTCGCAGTCCGACAGAATCGTTCCCAGTGAGGTATTCCATCCAAATCGTCTGCCAGTTCCTATCATGAGTTTAAGATTACCACAGCGAAAGCGAACCAGCGCATATATATATATATATATATATATATATATATATATATATAATGCTGAACAAATAAGTAGGGGGAAAACAAGTACAGGTTAACAATTCTTCTATCATTATAGTAATGACTTGGCAAAGATTTGAAATTGAGAGAAAAAAAAAATAAGTAAATGGGAAAATGCATATCATAAATATGAAGACCCTTTACCAGCTGCATGAGGAAACTATCGCAATCCCTCTCGAAGGCAGATCTATATGTATCGCCTGCTCCGAGGCCTTTCGTCACAAACTATCGCAATCCCTCTCGAAGGCAGATCTATATGTATCGCCTGCTCCGAGACCTTTTATGTATCGCCTGCTTCGAGGCCTTTATGTATCGCCTGCTCCGAGGCCTTTCGTCCGCTGGATCGGACTTATCAGGGAGACACGGCTGATTGTGTCTGTGCTCTTGGCGTCAGATAGAGACACACCACAGTCCATAATTCTGTGGTGTTCCGACCGCCAAGGATTCGAAACAGAATCCAACAACAGCACCCCCAAGCAGCCAGTGAAAGGTAGTAGAATTAAACAAAACGAAAGTGTGGAGAGGAAAAAGTTGTTGAAAACTAAAAACATTACGCAAACAGTATAAAATGTACGGACAATCTTTTGAGCCTATGCTTGAGGATCCATTTAAGGATGCAAAGGAGATCAAAAGATATGGACAGTCTGAGTGGCCAGCTCTGCTGTTCAATAACCCAAGCATTGTCAGCGGCGAAGAATTGTGCAGAACAACCTTTCCTTGGATCTTCTAAGAGATGCAATCTCCCACTGATTGACCGAACAATATGATGCTGAACAATTAAGTAGTGTGGGAAAACAAGTGCAGGTTAACAATTCTTCCATCATTATAGTAATGACTTGGCAACACACACACACACACACACACACACACACACACACACACACATATATATATATATATATATATATATATATATATATATATATATATATATATATATATATATATATATATATATATATATATATATATATATGTATGTATGTATGTATGTATAAACATCAGGCAACATTTCAATGTATGTTTCACGGCAAAACTTTGTTTAAGAATTCATATGAAATAAACCCTCATTACTAGACTCAAAAGCATCATTTTATGCACGTACGTAAATATCTTCTAATGAATTAAATTCCTACAAAGACTGTGAACAGACGAAAATTTTTCTGTCTCCAAAACACAGTCGCATGCACGCACGCACACACACACACACACACACACACACACACACACACACACACACACACACACACACACACGCGCGCGCGCAATATTCGATGTGCTTGCGGCGCCCTTGATAATTGTACAACAACACACGTTCTATACTTTTGCCCCTACTTTGATTCCGATTTGTCAGAATTTAGAAAGGATGCTTCAAAGTGCATATTCCAGGATACCATGTCTCTTTAAATTTTGTACGAATTCTTACGTTAAGCCCAGTTGGCTCAATCCTGTAACTGCTGTTTCATGATCTTATTTTGTACAGTTGTTTGTTTTTACTTTTGATGTCACACACACACACACTCACGCGCGCACTCACGCACGCACGCAGCAGGACACACTCAACACACACACAGGCACACACACCCACACACCCACACACACGCGCGCGCGCACACACACACACACACACACACACACACACACACACACACACACACACACACACACACCTTGTCTAATATCACATTTAGTGGAAAGACATTAAATTGAAGAACAACAACAACAACAACACACACACACACACACACACACACACACACACACACACACACACACACACACACACACACGCGCGCGCGCGCGCGCGCGCGCGCGTCAAACGGTTGTCACAAAGACAACAACAGTATTCAGACCTCGCTGAGCAGTGAACAAGAAGAATACAGCAAGCCTGGTAACCTGGGAGGGCGGTCATGCCACTGAACCAGTTCTCTCACCCAGAAAAGAGTTAGTCCCCAGGGTGAGATCGGAGCCCTGACGATGGCGTACGGTGGGAAAGCGAGGCGTGATACCATTCCTCTCCCGTCCATGTCTTTGGCTTGGAGCAGTTATCGACGGTCGGTGCTGAGCCTGGCAGTATGGCAGTGTGGCCACCTTCGTGTTCAAAGGGTTAATGAAGATACCTCTCAAAAAGGGTTAATGAAGATACCTTTCTAAATGGGTTAATGAAGAAGATACATTTCTGGTCGTGCTGCGATAATGAGAAGGTAAGTGGTTTCTCGTTCTTCGTTTTCACTGTCCTAAATGTTATTTGTTTTTTTTTTCCCCTGAAGAAGACTCAAGAGGTCGAAATGCATTGTGTCTTGTCCTGTACCTCCTTTGTCTGTGTCCTTGGCGGTTATTAACCTCCTCTCTTCCTAAATTTTGCTTCATTTTGCGCCCTCAGTCACTCCGTTTTGAAACAATAAAAGGTCATTATGCTGTCACGCGCACTGCATGGTTAAGAGCGTGTTTTGATGTGTTCTTCCTTGCAAGTTGAGAGTAAGGCTTTTGTGACTTTCACACAGACAGAAAGGTCATTTCCAAAGTGAGGTGTCTGCAGGCGAAAAATAAAACAAACCGAAAATATAAATAATAACTGTTCCCGCCGAAAGAAAGAGACAAACAAATCACAAGACAAAACAAGACACGTTTCGGCCTCTTTGGTCTTCTTCAGGCAAGACAAAACAACATTCAGGACACCAGAAACGAAGAACGAACAATTAGTTATCGCCTCAAACTGGGCGCAAAATGGACGTGGAATCAATTTGAGGAGATACGTGATTGCTCGTTGTTCGTGTTCATCGTCTTGAATCTTGTTTGCTTTACCTGAAGAAGACCAAAGAGGCAGAATCGTGTCATGCTTTGTCTTGTAATTTGTCTCTTTCGTTCGGCGCAACAGTAATTATTCTTTTAAGTTTGCCCAGAAAATAAATATATTCCCCACATACCGTTCACATTGTTCCTGGAAGTGGTTTTATGATTGTACTTCACTTCCCAGCTTTTTAACAGTACTATTTCCCGTGACCTGCGTAGTCGTAGGGGGGAACATGAGGGACGACTCCGTCAATCTTCTTCTCCATCGCGGCCTGTCCTTTGCTTCTCGCTGGAGTTTTAGCAGCCCTGAGGTTTGTACATCCTATCACGTTCTCCGACCAGCTTTTTCTCTGCCTGCCTCTGCGCCTTCCTTCTTCAAGCGTGCTTTGCAGGATTGTCTTTGCCCGCGAGTCCAGGACTGAGATGCCTTAACAACCAAAATAATTGAATTGACTGTATGCTTTTGCCTGAAAAGATAATAACACTACAGAAGCATTCACTGTCTCTTAATGCGAGATTTTCAGGTTGAGACCGCTGTTGGTTTTAAACCATAATTCCAACTCAGCACCGAGTTCCGCAGGCAGAGCAGCTGCCGCGAAGACAGCAGCGGCACAGCCAAACTAATGGCATTTGCACAAAGCGGCTGCAAGCGCTGTCACAGGAGACTGAGAGTGTGTGTAGAGCTTAAGTCAAATGACGACCGAACGTGGTTGTTTCTCGTTCGTGACAGCTCAGTTCCTCAGTACCGAGGTAGGCGTTTATGACAGGCACCAAACATAATGTGGTAGGCATTCGGGAACCTTATCCTTCAAGTCCAAACTTACCTTACATATGAAGTTCTTTGCCTGAAAGGAAAAGAAAGAGAATGAGAGGGAATGATGTGGGATGTAGAGAAAGGAGAAACACAAAGGAAATAATAGGCTTAAAAAAATTATTTCCTATGCAATGCAGGCTTTTGAAAGGTGTGTGTGTGTGTGTGTGTGTGTGTGTGTGCGCGCGCGCGCGCGCGCGCGCGCGAGTATGTGTGTGTGTGTGTGTGTGTGTGTGTGTGTGTGTGTGTGTTTTCGTCACTTTCTTTTACACTGATGCAGGAAAGAAGTGCGTTGTAAACTGTTGCCTGATTGTTGGCCTTCACCACATCAGCAAGGCGTCGTCGAGGTCGTGATGGTTAAAACTGATCGGCAGCAAGATTGTCTCCATCGCTGGCGTCGCCATATTGTTTACACAGCTGTCACACAGCAACGTGTACCACAGCCAATAGTGAGCGCCTCGACCAATCACTGCCCAGCGGCTGCACACCAAAAAATTAATGCGCCAAGGCCTTGCTTAAGGGGTCGAGTATTTCTAAGGCGCAGTTCGAATGGTTTGAGAATTTTTATAGCGTCTAAAAAGTTGATTCTCCTCATTTTCATCCATATGGCCGTCAAGGTGGATGGTTACAAGCAGACAGATTAAAATCAAAGGAATGGGATTATTTGGGGGAGACTACCTGGCGAAAAGAAGATGGGGTCATGGGTGAGTGCGAAGGCCTAAAATGCGTGTCAACTGAGGGGATGGTCATATATTTGAAGACTGCTTGTGATTTCAAAGGGTGAAAATCCCTGCACAACAGGGAAATAATTGGTGCGGAGTTGTTCTTTTCATCAATTAGCAGTTTAACATTAAATGCTGTCTCGAATACATGGTAGGTCTCAAAACGCTGACATGGATTATAGAGTGTTTTAGTGCAAAATCATCATTGTGGCGTGTGGTCTACGGTGTCCTCTACAGTCCACAGGGCAGGTGTAGTCCTCTCTCTGCACAACTCTATCCGAGTGTTCCACCGCTGCCGTTAAATAGCCGCTCACGTCAACAAAATGAAGGTGACCGCCGTGTTGACCTCTGGACTGTGAGAGGAAATTCCTGCCAAAGTCAAGGGAGAACGAAGGAGGGCAGCTTCCAGCGGGATGCCTGACATGCTGGCAGCAGACCAGCGATGTTTCCTAGAGATGAGCGCCATCAGCCGGAGCCCCTGTGCAGTGTCAGTGCTTGCTCTCAGTCGGAAAACGTTGCAGGGTGAACCATTTCTACAAAACAGAAAACTTTATGAAGTTAGACTGATTAATCATGCGCGGTTATCAAGATGTTTTCAACTGTGGAGATTCATGACATGAACAAAACACAACGTGTTTCGACCTCTTAGGCCTTCTCCGGGCAAGATAAACAATAATCCGGACAATGAAAACGAAGAACAATCACTTCTCTTCTCGAATTCGGCGCAAGATATACCATTCAGTGCCCATCTTGCGCCGAATTCGAAAAGATAAGTAATGGCTCGTTCTTCGTTTGCATTGTACTGCATGTTGTTTATCTTGGCCTGAAGAAGACCCAAAAGCTCGAAACGCGTCGTGTTTAGTCTTGAAATTTATTTGTCTAAGTTAACCGGTGGGGTTACTTCAAATTCCTTTTTAAATATGTCTTTCTCTGTGTTCCCACTGGCAACATTTTCTTTAAAATGATGACATAAAAAGATTTACAGGATTGATCTGTTGTTGTATCCCTACATAGTCCTTTATTACACAAATTTCCGCAGGGCACAGGATTGATCTGTTGTTGTATCCCTACATTGTCCTTTATTACACACAAATTCCCGCAGGTGCCCTGGATCGACAGGCGCTCAGGTTTGTTCAGCTGTGGTTGTTGTTCTCGTGTCCTGCCGCCCCATGGTCAACACGCTCCACCTGTGTTTGACCCTCATGGAGCCGGCTGGTGTGGTTCCATCATTACACTGACCAGTGGGGATTCCCACTCCACTGGCCGCTGCAAAGCTCCTCATGGGCGGCCCTGTCATTCTCTCTGGCCAGTGGAATCCATTGGACAGCTTAGTTTACGGGTCTGATCGTGGGGAGCTCCGAGACATGTCCCCACTGGCTGTGTGACCGTCTGCAGAAGGTGGTGGACATGAACAGCTGTTGGAATCGGTCCCTGACCTCTTCTTTACACACAGAGTCATTCCATTTGATGTTCAGAACCTTACGTGAGCATCTGGTGATGCACAAGCCCAGGTTTTTCCGCTGGCTGCTGTTCAGTGCCGGGCTCACAGCACAGATTGCTGGGACTTGCACGATGTCAGACATAAACGCTTTACAGCAGGCTCCCATGAAAACCATGTTCAGAGATGTCCCACCTGACGTGATCTTTGAATCTCTGAAAGAGATTAACACTTTTCATCTGATCTAAGATTTTACGGAAGAAAGATTTTTCACGAAGTGTGTGGTGCGTTTTTAGAATGTGTTACTTTAAGCAAATGTGTTTTTTGTGTTTGTTTTTTTTTGTTTTTGGTTGTTTTTTTTTTTTTTTTTTTTGTTTTTTTTTTTTTGGGGGGGGGGTTTGGGGGGGTGGGGGGCTTTTTTTTTATTTTGATAACTGGTGAGTTGACTTCAACATGGTGACAGCCCTTATATGGCCTTTTGCGGTCGGCTGGGCTATAAGCAACATTACCTCTTCCCCCACAGCACTGGTGACCACAGTGTCAGAAACCTCAGCGTTGAAGATGCTTAGTGCTCCGATCCCCAGAGAGTTGGAGTTCCGTTCCACAGGGATGGCTTTGGTGTGCAGAGAAAGAGTGTACGAACTTGATGTAAGTATGTCGGTTCATTGAAAAGTCCCATGATGCGAGTTTGAGTCATTAGTTACGGTCAAAAAGGTTTGTGCGTAACAATCTGAGCATGAGAAAGCTCGTGTGAAGATGGACACTGTCTGTATTTTAATGACGCGATTTATAGAAGAAATAAGGATGGCATAAAGGTGTAGCTCAGGTGTTGGAACACACACACACACACACACTCTCTCTCTCTCTCTCTCTCTCTCTCTCTCTCTCTCTCTCTCTCTCTCGCGCGCGCGCGCGCGCGCGCGCGCGCGCGCGCGCGCGCACGCACAACGTTCTCTCTCTCTCTCTCTCTCTCTCTCTCTCTCTCTCTCTCTCTCTGTCTCTCTCTCTCTCTCTCTGCTCTCTCTCTCACACACACACAACATACGTGCACACATACTTTCATACACACTAAAAATAAGTCACACACACTCGTGCATATGCTTTACATTTCGACATTTGATTGTCATAAGCAACCAACCAAACAGTGATGTTTTAATTACACGATGTAAATTCAGTCGTCACATTCGTGTAGAAGAGAATTAGACACAAAATTAAACCAGAATATTAACAGCTGGCTTGATATTGTTATTCCTGATTATAAGAGTACTGTTCTACCCAACCCCATCCATCAAAATAAACACGTTGAAGTCAAAATATATTTGGTCAAAATCATTATTTAAAAGCGATTAGGTGATATTGATATTGGGTTTTCCCCGCAGGAACAGAGCCAGAAGAAGAGAAGAATTCCATTTTCCATTTCCAATCTGAGAACGACACGATCTGAGGTGTACGGGGGGAAAAAAAAATGGCTGCACATAATTACGAAGAAAAAAAAAAAAAAAAAAAAAAATCGTCTTTGACGTGTCTTCCTAAAAGGCATTAGTTAAGTTCTTTTGCACCGAAGACGACGAAGGTTTTAAAAGAAGAGAAGGTAAATTAGAAACGGGACGGTCCTGGCTTTCGCTTTTTATTATTGTTATGATGATGATGATGATTGTTTATCATTATTATCATTATTTTTATTATAGTTCTTATTGTTGTTATTGTTATCATCATCATCATTCTCATTATTATCATTATTATAATCATTATTATTATTATTATTATTATCATCATCATTATATTATCATTGCCACCATCATTCTTATATTTTCTATTACTATTATTGCTATTATCATCGTCGTTATTATCATTATCATTTCGTAACAGCCAGACAAACAGAAAGACTGACAGACACATGTGTACAAGTGTGTGTGTGTGTGCTTTTGAGTGTGTGTGTGTGTGTGCTGTGCGTGCGTGCGTGCGTGCGTGCGTGCGTGCGTGTGCGTGTGTGTGTGCGCGCGCGCGCGCGCCTGCGTGTGTGTATGTGTGTGTGTGTGTGTGTGTGTGTGTGTGTGTGGCTACATGACTGGCTGCATTTTTGTCAATTTTTTTTGTTGTTGCTGCTTTGATTGGTGGGGAAAACTGTCGGAATTGATCTGTACATAGCCACACCCCCAAACCCACTACGAAAGATGTTTCTGGCAATCGAGGTGATAAACGCTGTGTTGTATACTGTGCTCCTACCTGCCATCCCAAAATAGTATGTGTAACTCGCGGGAAGCTCTTTCGCACTGTAAGAGAAATAATCTGCCGAATGAAGGATGTGCCAGTGCATGCAATCAGCTTTGGAACATCACGTGATGTCTAACCATGGGGTGGAATAGCATCTAAAAGCAGACAGTGCATTTTGCTGCCATGTCTATCGCTTCTAAACGTGTGCACATACAGATGCCAAAGAAAAGAAATGCCACTACACATTTTCGCTTTTCACAAGATGCAGCAAAGTGTTTCAGATCAAATAGCAAAGGCAAAAGATTAAAAACACTTTGCCAAAATTAGATGCAGACCGGATACACTATATACCAATGTTTATCGATGCATGATGGACTAGTTGAAAGAGTGGTTTATGTTGTTATACCCAAAAGTTCTTTTAAAACAAGCAAACAAACAAACAAATTCCGGATGTTGATTTTTAAATTTCTTCCCCTCCTAAAACGCTCTATCAACATTGTTGACGCTTTCAAATGTAACACATAACAATGTCTTATAGGTGTATATTTCATGTACAGAAGTGATGAATTTATTAACTCACCATTTGTTCGAGTGATCTGAAATATAGAAAAATCATCAAAACTTAAAATAAAGACTTCAACAAACTTTAAAACACTCCAATAAACGATAAACTGGATCACTTCACATAGATTCATTAAAAATAATAAAAAAATCAGCCCAATTCCGTATATATATTAAAATCTTTTTTTCGCGTAAAATCTATCACTAAAAAAAGATCGGTAGAATACTATACTGACTAGGAATGGTACCATCCCTTTGTGATCAAGATTTGCACGATTCAGACATACCGTGAGACGGCGATGAATGATTCGCGCAGCTCTTATCAGGACAAAGGACCATGGTCTCTACGCCCCCCTCATCAGTCCTAGCTTGTTCGTTTCATAGAAACAGCAGACAGAGATGAGCATCTAGCACTTTCTCTCCGTCTCTCCGCCACAAAACGAACAAGGCGCGCAGACATTCCCTGTCCACCGAGAGATGAGGAACGACGCTGACCTCCCCGCACAGTGAGCATTGAAGTGTACACTACAGCGTCAACTACATCACGAATTATGGCGTGTGCAAAATCGCGCACTTTCTAGAGGGGACAGACATGTATAATCTCTTGTTAATGCATAAGGACCAGTACAATCCCACTGTCATCGTACATCCAGACTTTGGTACAATATCCTACTCAGTAACAAGTCATAATTCGTATCTAATGAACATGTGAATATAAACGTTACATCAGTGATTATCTACGGGTCCTCCTGTGCAAACTGTTCAGGTCGCAGCCAGTTTAGTTCGGACATCATCAAGAACTTATGGACTCGGTCTTCGTCGCTGTGGAGCTGGTGCAGCTCCCAGGGTCTGTAGTAATCGAGCACCTGGTCCACGTGATCCTTCAACCTGTACGCCCTCCCGCGCCTCGGCCTGGAGTTGAGGGCAGCCCGGATCTCGGTACGACAGAGGATAGACAGCCTGGGAACCTGCTTCAGCAGTTCTAACAGCTGCGAGTCGCGGGGGAGGTCGGGGCACTGGCTGGACTTCCAGTACCGGGACAGAGGGCACCCGGCCCGCACCAGCCTGGCGGCCAGGGGCGGAGAGCGTCGCAGAGCTGCCCACGCCGTGACAGAGAACACGTTGACGTCCGGGCGGCAGAGAGAGTGGAGCGCGGGCTGGCAGTTGTGGAGGAGCAGCTCCACCACGATGTCGTCATTGCCGAGGATCACTGCCCCGTCCAGGCAGGACAGAGGCGGCAGCTTGGCGGGGTCCGGCAGGAAGGTGAGGTCGGGGTCGGCCCCGGCGCGAAGCAGGATCCGCACCGAGACGAGGTCGTCCCCCGTGCAGGCCAGCTGGAGGGCGGTCATGTCGTTGCTGGGGCAGTAGGCGTCCACGACCAGCGGGGAGACGCGGCACATGTGCTCGAGCAGTTTGTTCTCTTTTTTGAGCGCGGACAGGTGAAGGGTGGGACGCCCTCAAAGCCGGCCAGGAGAGGGTCCGCCCCGCGCGCCAACAGCTCGACGACCTTGGGAAGAGATGCACGCTGCACGGCGCGAACGAGGGGCGTGTTTCCGTGCTCTGCATGCCGGTGGGATAGTAAAGCATCAGACCCCGTGAGGACGTAGAGGCTCGCGCACGCACGTGGTTTGCGCACGCTCACGCACGCACTTATATTCACACAAAGCAAACACACACACACACGCACACACGCACGCACGCACGCACACACACACACACACACACACACATACACACACACACACACACACACACACACACACACACACACACACACGCACGCACGCACGCACGCACACACACACACACACACACACACACACACACACACACACACACACACACACACGCACGCACGCACGCACACACATCACATCATCATCACATAGACTCGCGTGGAGAGAGAGAGAGAGAGAGAGAGAGAGAGAGAGAGAGAAAGAAAGACAGAGAAAGAGATCCCCTTCTCCCTCCATTATACACGCACAAGCATATCCCCACACACAACCTAATCATGCACAAGCTTAGTGTTATTACGGTTAGCACCGAGGACAAGAAATATCGTGAGTTAAAATCCCAACAGAGGCACTTTTTTTTTTTCCCCCTACACGGTATGTATTTTTGCCCATGACCAATAAATACCGATAGTCTTGCTTCACTTTTTTTTGAGCAACACTGCAAGTGTCTGTCTCCCCCGGGCGTGGTTGACGCCAGGAAATATTTGTTATGAAAACGAGAGTAGACCGATTACAGCCTTGCCATGCCGTTTGTGGATAGGCAGGAACTCTGCGGTATTATGTTCATTATTCTGATCCCCCATTGATCGCCATTAAAAAAGAATGAAGGGAACAAAAAAAGAGAGAGAGAGAGAGAGAGAGAGAGAGAGAGAGAGAGAGAGAGAGAGAGAAACGAACTAAGGAAGTAAGAGAGAAAGAAAGAAAGGAATGAAGAAAGAAAGAAAGGAATGAAGAAAGAAAGAAAAAATATAAAGAGAAAAAGAAAGAAGGAAAAAGAGAACATGACCGTGTGTCGTAAAGAGTTTCGTTTTCCGCTCTCCATGGGAGTCTGCTGCATGCTTTCCGTTATGTCCCAAGTCCCTGGGGGACGGCTGACGCTGAACCGACGCGGTGACGCCCCCCGGAAGGGGGCGAGCGAGGTCTGTCACTCTAGTCTCCGTGACAAAGCGAATCGAGCGGGTCATTCAAGGCCTTTAGGTGGTGTCCTGCATAGGCTGGGCCAGGACAGACAGACGCTCGCCTGAACTCCTCAGGGAGAGACTCGGCGGCAGTGTCGTGTCTTCTCGTGACAAAACTAGCTTTTGGCGCTCCTTGAGCCCTGCAGGCTGTTGTAGCTGTAATAAGAAACCTTGATGGGGTTGTGCAAGGCGAGCGCTAGCTGACGCGTCTGTGGGGATCCTACGCTAACAGCAGAGAGCCGTATCCTTACAGCGGTCCCAAACAGAGCATTTCTGCCTTTACTTTCCTCGCTTCTGTCAATTATTATTCACAAATATGTGTATTGCAATGAATGTACGGAATCCACCACAAAGAAAGACCACTTAAAAAAAAAAAAAAAAAAAAAAAAAAAAAAAAACGACGAACGACACACAGTAATCCCCCCACCCCACCCCCACCCACCCCCACCCCCCACCCCATGGATGAATGCATACCATAGAATCTCTGCTTTACGTGCATTCTATGAGAACCAGCTTCAGTGCCTAGGCGTATAGTGACTGAGAGACAGAAAGCAGAGAGAGAGAGAGAGAGAGAGAGAGAGAGAGAGAGAGAGAGAGAGAGAGAGAGAGAGAGTACAAGCCGTTATGTACGGAAAACAGCAGAATCTTTCCCTGCGTGGGGATTTTACTGAAGGCGCGCGTTATCTGGAAGTGGCTCAGTGACGGACAACACGTGCCAGGCGCGCGGCTGTGGGATAGAATGAGTAGCCTAGGCTACATCCGCAAAGGAGTGTGCATTTGCTGTTAGCTCACGGTCAGCTGCTAGTGTAAAGGGCCCACAGACGTAGGAAAAAAATGGCCTCTGTTTCTGGGGTATGAAGATAAGAGGAAGTACAAACATTCATCCCCGTCCCCCCCCCCTCTCTCTCTCTCTCTCTCTCTCTCTCTCTCTCTCTCTCTCTCTGGAACACACACACACACACACACACACACACACACTCACACGCACACACGCACGCGCACACACACGAACAGCATTCCATACTGACCATCCTTACAGTTGACGTCAACGAAGGGGCAAACGCAGGAGCCAACGGAAGCAGGCCACAGACCCTCCACGGAAACAGTTCCGGAGCAGGGCTCTCTCCAACACATTAGGCCCCTCTTCACGCCAGCAACATCGCCCACAGACCACGTCCGCCATGGCCAATCCTCACCCAGTGCACTGGCTGCACACCAAAAATTAATGTTCCCAAGGACCCTGCTGAAGGAGTCGAGTATTTATAAACTGGCGCGCAGTAAGATTGTTTTCAGAATTGTTTATTTGTGTCTGAAAGTTGATTCTCATTTTTTTTGCCTTGATATGGTCATCAGAGTACAAGCCAGGTGGTTCCAAGCAGACAGATTAAAATCAAAGGAATGGGACTATTTGGGCGCTTCGGGCTGGCGCACAGATAGGGTCATAGGGTGTGAAGGGGAAGGTCATGTATTTGAAGACTGTTTGTGATTTCATCAATAAAGATCCCCCCAAAACAAGGGAAATAATTGGTGGGGAGTTGTCCTTTTAATCAATTATCAGTTTAGCATTATGTGCCGGCTCAAATTAATGGTACGCCTCAAAACGCTCACATGGATTATAGTGTTTTAGTGCAAAATCCTAATCGTGGCGTATGGCCACTCTCCACACAGGAAGTCATGACCGATGTCCACAGTTACACCCCCTGGACCGTTCAGATGCCCGAAGGCTCCACGTTACTATTTTCGGAGCATGGGAATTGAAAAAAAAAAATGAATTATTATGACGAAACAGAATTCGGAAAGATTTACTCGGACCTGAAGTCCTTTTAAGACACGCCTTATTCTCGAGCGTTAGTGGTCTAGAAAACACACCATCTTCTCTTTAGTTGGGGAAGATTTCCTTTCGTATACCCCCACCTCTTAGTTTCTTTTTTTTTTTTCTTCTTCACAAACGCTTATGTGAAAGATCACATATCAAGGACAATTTGATCAAAAAAAAATAAGACGACTCTCACAGGGCCAAGGGTCATGCAATGTTTTGAATTTCAATATATCATTTTCAATGATTTGACGAAAATACACTTTTGCACAGGCCAGTAGGGGGGGGGGGGGGGGGGGGGGGGATGGGATGGGATGGGAGGGGCAGGGGGTCTGGGGAGATCGGTGGAGGGTAGAGTTGCTCTCGGGGTATTGGTTTTTGTCCGGTTCGGCAGACGCAACGCTCCCCGAGGCTAAATTCCGGCTTTTTTTATCGCCCTAGTCCGTGTGTCACCCCTACGGTAAGTTCAGACCACAAGCATATGAAGAGACAGAAGCAAACAGGCCAATATGCTAATCCTAGTAGTACGTGTTGTCAGAGTTGCGGCCCTTTGCTTTAATCTGCTCGCTGGTAGGCAAACTACGTAGAGCATACATTTTTCCAGTTGTTTTCAATACAGCTGAAACCGCAGAGGCTTTTAAGAGGAAGTTTCCGAGTCGGTTAGGTCACGAAGGTTTGTCATGGACTCTCCATTACTACCTATGCTGGCGGGTTTTTGGAAAAAATTTGGTTCTGTCGTTGAAACTATACATACCGACTGTGAGTAAAGTAGTAATCAGTGCATGAAATAGACTCTAACAGTGAGATCTGAGAAGTGAAGGTATCTCAAACGATGAAGACATCCTTAGCAGCTGGTTTTTTGAATGCTGTTCAGTAGTCATAAACAACATTAAAAAGCCAAAACAGTCGATACACTATCCTTTAACAAACAACAGATAATCAACATTATATTCATGCTGATCTCAAAAACAAATGGTTAAGAGCTAATTGAATACAGGACTAAATCAAAATATCTGGTCGTGCATTAATTTCGTGACTCGTTTGTTACAGAATTAAATTAAGGACATGTAATACTAATTCAGTGTCCTGATGAACGTTCAAATCTGTCTGAATAAACTCCAAATTCCCAACAAGCCAGCGCTCGGTTCGGACATGGGGGAAACTTCAGAGTTTTCTATTCAAAAAAAAAAAAAAAAATCGCGCGTCCACAGCGCCAATGGCATGTGCATACTCATGTTTCTTTATCCACTTTTGTTTCAATCTCGACTGCGTTTTGTTTATTGTTGTTGGCTGTCAACCCCCAGATCAGAATGGAACTAGGCGTTTCCGTCTCTTCGTCCAGTGGGATGAAGTCATTAACCATCTCCGCAGAAAACGAACTTTTTTGTTTTTTTTTCTTCTCTCTCTCTCTCTCTCTCTCTCTCTCTCTCTCTCTCTCTCTCTCCCCCCCCCCCCCTCTCTCTCTCTCTGTCTCTCTCTCTCTCTCTCTCTCTCTCTCTCTCCCCCCCCTCTCTCCCCCCTCCCCCCCGGTTGTGTGAGACTACAATCAACAGCGCATGTGATCGCGTTACGGACTTCGAAGTCACGACTTTTCCAGCTCCAATCCTCTTAGCGCCAGACACAAACACTGGCATCTGAATAGCGCAGCTATTTGCCTTTTTCATCAGACGTTTTCTTGCTTTTTCCAGTTATATTTGTTGAACATTTCATTTTTGCAGTATTTTCATTTGAGGAAGGGTTGGGTGGGGGCGAGCAGTTTGTAAGTTTGAATTCTAAAGAATCTTGACAACCGTAATCTTCACTGCCAAACTTCATGTGTTGTCGCTGGCGGGTGGGGGGGGGGGGGGGGTTATATCAGAGCAGCATCAGACAGGTCTTCTCTCGGCTTGTGGGACGGTAGTTTTCTTCTACTGTAGGTATCACCCCCCAACCCCACCCCTTTCTCTCTCTCTCTCTTTGTTCGTTCGCGCGCGCGCGCGCGCGCGTGTGTGTGTGTGTGTGTGTGTGTGTGTGTGTGTGCGTGTGTGTGTGTGTTTGCGCGTGCGCGCGTGTGTGCGTGTCTGTGTGTGTGAATGTTAAAAGCTTGCATATAAGATCACAATCAATAGTCTGATCTCCCAATCCCCCCACATGTACACATACCCCATCAGCCACAGTACTGGTGTGGGAACGATTTCTGTTCTTATCCTCCTTACGTACAACAGGTTTTCTTTTGCCATCAGACGCTGAGATGCGCGAAAATTCCAAGCAAAAAAAATCGGCTTGAATATTTGACAGGAAGACACACGTGTACAGGCGATGCGATGGGGTGCTCGTGGGGTTACTAAAGGACATTTGGACACGCTGTATTCTGATCAAAGGGGGCTGAACAATGTGGGCAAAGACTGTCTATCGTCACTCTTTGCAGTACAAATGTTTCTCCCTGTCATGTTTCAAAGACAGTTTGGTTGGGGAAAAAAAAATGTGAAGAACACTCACATTACAAAGAAACATACTATTTTCGCTATATTTGAGTGGGCCGATGTTATTTTAACAGGGGGGGGGGTGGATGGGGACTCTTGAGTTTTTGTTGTAGGCAGGAGGTACGAAAAGAAATCTGTCAAGGTCTTCAACATGTCTAGCGAAAAGAAGAGAACTGTAGTGTACAGCTTCCTGGCCAAAAGTACTATATTTATGTTTCTTTCCTTTTGACCAAACGGCAAGGGCTGTGGGACTGGTGCTTTCGCTTTCACATAGTTTTAGCGGATACTAAATTCACTTATTTTCCATTCGGTGGTTTTCATAATCACTGCTCTTGTTGTCCTATTTTGCGGCTGTTATGTTTTTCCTTCATGTATTTTTTGGAAATATTTTGGAGTGAATGAATTAGAATCATACTGATTGGACTTGATATGACGTCACCGATCTCGTTTCAAAGCAGCGCCAAGTCCCCCGGTCATAGCTCTCCTCAGACATACCCAACATATCATCACGCTACCATATGTAGAAGAAAATAGTTGTTATCGAACCTGGCTTGAATGCAGCGAGACAAACTGAGTGTTTAAGAGACAGTGGTCCTTTGTTTGATTAAGAGACAGTGATGCATTGTTCCACGTGCCTGAAGCTTAGAAAGAGAAAAGGCTCGTCAGTTTTTGGTCTTTTTTTTTTTTTTCGATGTGAACCATGCAGAAACATTATCAGAGAACGGTAGAGCTGACTGAAAGATAGATAGATGTGAAGTCATTTTATTAGACAGCGGGATGCACACTCGGACAGTGACGGGTTGCCTCACGACTCTCCATCCTTTACAAAAATCCGTTCTGGAACGGTTGTGTGTGTGTGCGTATGTGTGTGTGCGTGCGTGCGTGTGTGCGTGCGTGCGTGCGTGCGTGCGTATGTGTGTGTTTCGACTTGAATCCTAAGTTTAAAAAAGAAACGGTCTTGGTTACCACCACACATACAGGCAAACAGCTTACGGGACAAAACACGCTGCATTTCGACCTCTTGGGTCTTCTCCAGGCAAACACAGACAACATTTAGGACCAGAAAAAGGAAGAAGAACAAAACCTGCGGCCTCCTGTCGCAGAACCATCCACCACAAGCAGCAGTACCGAGGGATTCCATGCAGCCCTGACTACCGCAGAAAACTCCCTCTTCCCAGAATCATCCGAGACTGGACCCCCACCCCACCCCCACCCCTACCCCATCCCTCCTCCCCAGCCCTCAGGTTCTGTCCTGTCTCCCTCCATCGGCACTTTGAGAATGAGAATGCTGAAACAAGACCAGTGATTCTTTTTTTTTCCCAAGCTGCGCATATTTCAAATCCCTAAATGTCAGTAACTGTCAATGTCAGCTGGACATTAGCTGGAAGAGAAGAAGAAGAAGAAGAAGAAGAAGGGGAGAGGGAGGAGGAGGAGGAGGAAGACGATAACGACAACGACCGACGACGACAAAGTAGAAGTAGCAGTTTTTTATTGTTGTTGTTGTTGGGTTTGCTGCTGTTGTTGTAGAAGAAGAAGGGGGGGGGGGGGGGAGGAGTAAGACGATAACGCAACGGCGACGACGACAAAGTAGTAGTAGTAGAAGTAGTTGTTGGTGGTGGTGGTGGTGGTGGTGGTGATGGTGGTGGTGGTGGTGGTGGTTTTGCTGTTGTAGAAGAAGAAGAAGAAGAAGAAGAAGAAGAAGAACCGCAAATGACAGCAAAGGAGTGGTCGAAAAGTGTATAATCTATCCCTCTCGCCATCTCGCCGCATTGAGAACAAGAAACGAAATCGTATGATCGAACACAAAGAATCTCGATGACAGCTTGAGCGGCACTTGTTTTGATTTTTTTTTTTTTTATTATTAAATCTATTGAGAAGTTGCCTGGTAAGGTCGGCACAAAGAGCAATACAATGACCTCTTTCTGAGAGGACAAAGGCATGGGCAACTGCAGAGGCCCTTTGGTGGAAAACTCCCTTCCGACGCATTATTGTATATAATCCATGTAATGTGTGTGGCCCACATTTCCGAACAGATTACGTACTGCGCACATTTTGGGAATATACATGAACTTGGGAAGGGGGGAAAAATAAAACAACCTAGTCTTAATCACTTTTTTTTTTTTGGCCTGAAATCCATTTCCCTTTTTTTTTTCTTTAGACATTTCTTTAGACATCCTGTTCGTTTCAGAGATGAGGAAGAATTAAAACGGGAAGAATCTTAATCAGAGACTATGTAACGTAACTTGTGTGCCTCTCAGCTTCACGTTTCATACAATGTTTGGTGTGTAGAATGTGAACTGTGCAGGAGCATGGAATACTGTAACATGTCCCATGCCATCTTTCCGCTGACCGCTGTTAGGCAACTTGCGTAGCTCCACATATGTTTATAAACATAGCAGAGAGAGAGAGAGAGAGAGAGAGAGAGAGAGAGAGAGAGAGAGAGAGAGACAGACAGACAGACAGACAGACAGACAGACAGACAGAGAGAGGGAGGGAGGAGAGAGAGAGAGAGACACAGAGAGAGAGAAGAGACAGAGAGACAGAGAGAGAGTTAGTTTTGCCATCAAGCGACGATTTTGAGAGAGAGAGAACTAAACACTGAACGTGTTAATGTCATTAGCTATACAGTCTTGATGACATGGGGGATTGCATAGCAAAATAAAAATAAATAAATAATAAAATAAAATAAATAAAAAAAAAAAATAAATAACGTAAACAGTTAATCCACAACAAAGCTGACTTGAAACAATGCAACTATTCAAAGTACCAGAACCCTGAGTATAGGCTACCAACCACCCAAAAATAATGCATCTTCAAGAATTCGCAATGCATTAAAAAAATCAAAACTGAAATGTCTCACCGTCTCTTTTAAAATTCGGTTTATCTTTAAAGTATTAAAGTAAAGTGTTGAAGTATTCTTCTCATTTTGGAGAGAGAGAGAGAGAGAGAGAGAGAGAGAGAGAGAGAGAGAGAGAGAGACAGACAGACAGACAGACAGACAGACAGAGCATACAATTCATGCAACCCAGTCTGTGATTCAGTCTCTGTCTATCATTCCCTTCGCCGCATTTTCCCGTGTCACGTCGCCATCACAAAAAACTTCTGGTTATCTGACTGAGCGTTCTAAAACTTAAAGAAACCAATGGCGAGCATTCAAAATTGTCATGGGATGGGGATGGGAGCTGGTGTGTGTGAGTGTGTGTGTGTGTGTGTGTGTGTGTGTGTGTGTGTGTGTGTGTGTGTGTGTGTGTGTGTGTGTGTTTGTACGTGTGTTAGTGAGTGAGAACGAACGAACAAATTTTTATTTTTCGAGGGTAATGAGATAAGCAAATTACACATGATTTTTTCCACTCAGCCCCTGGGGGCTGAGAGAGAGAGAGAGAGAGAGGAGGAGGAAGAGAGAGAGAGAGAGAGAGAGAGAGAGAGAGAGAGAGAGAGAGAGAGAGAGTGTGTGTGTGTGTGTAATATCGTCATTGATTCCCTTTGTACTCTTCTACATGAAACACACAAAAAATAAGCAGTCTCAAACTAGGATATCCACGGTTACATACCATTTTCTTTATAAAGCTGCTATTTCAGACTTCATGCAGAAGAGTTAAAGAAGTTAAGCAAGGCTATTGCCATTTTTGTCTGATGAAAGTCATCCGCATTGTACATTCTGTCTGTTAGCTTGAACCCTTATGAATGCTTACTCATTACCAGGGAGAAATCGTTCACAATTCTTAACGGAAAAATCCCAACCTCCTTCCCGTCCCCTACTACCAAACAAACGCTCCTTTCAGTCAAATATCAAAGACAGCTTGACCACCAAAACTATTGCGGTCCCTTTGCCGTGACAGAGGAACAGCCGATCCAACTAGATTTTAATGATTCCCTTAAATTTAGACGCAGAGAAGCTGTTGTACAGCAGCGGAGTATGAAAGGAAATCATTCACGTTCCGCGTTTCGGCTAAGATTAGTCATTATCAGATTGTGGGGAAGGGGAGGCGGGGGGGGGGGAGGGGGGAGAGAGAGAGAGAGAGAGAGAGAGAGAGAGAGAGAGAGAGAGAGAGAGAGAGAGAAATGAAATCTTTCCGACTAACCTTCAAACGTGTAAAAAGACAACTGGTCACTTGGAATGTAAATTCCAGTAACGGCTGCGACGGGTCAGCTAGATTACTGTGAAGATCATCCCAAGCTTGAACAGAAACTTGTTGGGGAACCAGGACCAATGTAAAACTCTCCGGGTGTGTAAAAATGCATAGGCTGCCCCAGGCTTTGATCGCTTGATGAGAAAAAAAAAAAGGGGGAACGTGAGTTGGTGTTCAACTAAGGTGTCTTGTTTTGAAATGAGGTGTCACAATTGTCAAGCCGGGTGATTCCTTTGAATTCGTGTTCTCTCACCGGATGCACACACGTGTCGTAGAGACCTTATTGAATTCATCATGACATGCACAAAAGACTTGAATTAGTATTGGAACATTTTTTCTGTGTAATACTGGGATATGCTGGGAAAGTCGTCACCGTGAAAGAGAACTATCAATAATTCTTTCGTTCTTTTTTGTCCTCTTTTTGTGTCCTGTGTGTGTGTGTGTGTGTGTGTGTGTGTGTGTGTGTGTGTGTGTGTGTGTGTGTGTGTGTGTGTGCGTGTGTGTGTGTGTGTGTGTGTGTGTGTGTGTGTGTGTGTGTGTGTGTGTGTGTGTGTGTGTGTGTGTGTGTGCTTATGCGCTCGTGTGTGTGTGTGTGTGTGTGTGTGTGTGTGTGTGTGTGTGTGTGTGTGTGTGTGTGTTTGTGTGTGTGTGTGACATTTCAAATGGTTTTTACCACGGTTATTTCCCTTGCCATTGTTGTTTCTTTTACACAGATGACTCATAACCCCAGTTTAGAGTCACATCAGAAAGACCAGTACTGTGGCCACCACTTTTGGCATAGTGATCAAAAAGGGGGTGGGGAGTAGATTAGATACCATATGTATCCTATGCGAGGTTCGACTCTCGGAGTGAGATTGTCTGGCTTCCCAGGAGAGTGCTAGGCCCTCTCTGGCCACTTTCCCGTGGTCAATGTACGACTAATCCTTACAGACACCACTCAGGCAAAACCTCATTTGTTGTACTGACGATCTCTGAGAATGTATTTTTCTTCTCTGGGTACGCGGGCTGATACTCCTGCGGACACTCCCTGTATAGACAGGCAAGGATTAATCCTATCTGCCCAACAAAGGGAGCGGAGTTCTGTGTGTATGGCCGTTTTTTTCATCCCGCCGTTATGGCAGCCATACTCCAGCTTCGGGGAAATTGCATGCTATGTGTAACGTGTCATCCATATCAACGGCCAAACTGGTCTTCTCTTCTGAAAGTTGGTGATGGGATTTTACGTGTGTGCAAGATGCCACGCGTGCGTTCACACACGGAACCTCGGTTTATAGTCTCATTCGAAGGACTGTAAGGGAAATGGAGTCAGAACCAATGTTAACTCCGA